>LPNX010151313.1:29605-49870 GCA_001517045.1 Pseudotsuga menziesii | reverse complement strand
TTGAAATTCTATTGGTTCTTGAATTCCAACTCACAAAAACTTATTTTGGCACATTTTCTTATAAGGCCCATTTTAGACCCCAAATTTCCTCTAATGAGGTGATGAAGAAGGATATAGTGATGATTGTGGGATTCATTTCTAAATATATCTCATGATTAAAGAGAACCCTGAAAATAAAATTAGAAGGGATCATATATTGAGGGGGAGTTAAATTCCGAAAATTCCAATTGGTATCTAATGTTGAAGTATACTGAAAGCTATCTTCCTCAAAGACAATATATGATCAAGTATAAGATAGGTGTATGGTTAACATAGAGAAAGTGTAAGACCTATGAATTAACATGAGAACAACAAAATGTGTGATTCATAAAGACCATGAAGTTTGCAATAAAATAGAATATAAATATTTTATGTTTACTTAGAATTTGAAGTCATGACACATAAAAATTGTTGATAGTAGAAGAAAATTCAAGTCAGATTTGAAATATAAAACAATTCAGTCTATTAAAAAGTGCGAGGATGAGTAAAAATAACAGTGAATATTATGAAGGAACAATGGGTATTTTAATGTTAGTTTTTTAACATTAAGCTAACCTAACATTAGGATTTTTAACTGAGAGAACAACAAGCACAAAAATCAAACACAAGAGACAATGAACACAATTTTTTTCCTCGGGGAAACCATAAATGGAGAAAACCCTGCAAATTCCTCAGAGATAGAATCAACACCAAAAGTAAAACCCCAAAATAGTAACATGATCTCCCGACAGTAGTAACCTCTTTCTTCTTTGCCCCAGTGTCTTTCTCTTCCTCAACTATGCACTACAACTAAGTGTGAGTGAGTGTGTGATAAATAGAGAGGCTATATCTCTATTTATACTAATTCCTAACTTGACTAAACCCAACTAGGGCCGACTTTACTAGGTGAGTCTAATAAAACTAGTGCCCCGGAACTACGGGGACTTTAACCCTTGATCAATAGGAGGGTTACCCACAATGACTTGACATGACTTGTTTACATTATAGAACCTCCCAATAGGAACATTGGGGCATGACATGACTCAAGTACATCCTAGAATAAACATCGGGTTACAATACATAATAAATACAAGTGAATATATTTTGAAGTTACAATTTCATCAACACTCCCTCTTAACTAGGAAGGTATTCTCTTGACACAATTTTCATCATTGGTCGTCTTCTCTGGATCATCTCATCATATGCATCTTCAAGTCATCTTCATCTTCAAGTCATATTCATCTTCAATTCATCTTCATCTTCAAGTCATCCTCATCTTCAAGTCATCTTCATCTTCCGATCTGGATCATCACTCGATCTGGATCATCATCATTGGATCTGGATCATCACTGGATCTAGATCATCATCACTGGATCTGGATCATTACTTGATCTAGATCATCACTGGACATCATCACTAGAGAATCATCTCTTGATCTAGATCACTACTTCTGGATCATCATCATGGGTTCTATCTCATGATTCTTCTCATCACAGGAAGTTCTACAGAGCCATCCCTTTTTCATGCTGGTTGTAGGCCTAGGCTCCATGTAGGTCTTCTTCAGCACTTATATCTGACACCAAGTCAAAATGGCCTACCCATCACTTACATTTGACCATGAGAGGAACACATCCAACACCATGTCATAAAGGCACACCCGACACTCACATCTGATCATGTAGGAACTAATCCTATAATCACATCAGAAAGGATCAACACTTATATCTAGCCATGCGGGAACACATCCTACAACAATGATAAAAAGGCTCTACACTTACATCAAACCATGTGGGAACACATCCTGTAACCATGCTGGAAGGGCTTTGCACTTACATCCACCCATGTGGGAACACATCCTGCAACCATGATGGAAAGGCTCTGCACTTACATCCACCCAGGTGGGAACACATCCTGCAACCATGATGGAAAGGCTCTGCACTTACATCCACCCATGCAGGAACACATACTGCAACCATGATGGAAAGGATCTGCACTTACATACACCCATGCGGGAACACATCTTACAACCATGATGGAAAGGCTCCACACTTACATCCACCCATGCGGGAACACATCTTGCAACCATGATGGAAAGGCTCTACACTTACATTCACCCATGTGGGAACACATCTTGCAACCATGATGGAAAGGCTCTCAACCCCAGGTTGAGGGTTCCTGGTAACTTACCAGGTGCCTCCAATCTCCAAGAGAATGGCATCAGCCCTTATATCTGATCAAGTGGGAACACATACCTCAATCACATTAGAATGGCCATGCACTCACATATGATCATGTGAGAACACATCTCACAGTCATATCATAATGGCCCTCAGTCCTAGATGAAGTATTCCTGGTAACTGACAAGGAACCTCCCTTCCAATAATGGAAATAGCCCTTATATCTGATCATGTAGGAATCACTCCTATAGTCATGTTAGAATGGCTCAGCACTCATATCTAACATGGAAGGAACCAATCCTCTCACCTTGACAAAATGGCTTAGCCCTTACATCTGACCATGGAAGGAACCAATCCTCTCACCATGTCAAAATGGATTACAGACTCATCACTTCCCCTTGGAAGGGACCTCGATCTAGAGAACACCAAGCTTCTCCCTGAAGTACTCAAACTTCACTTTGTCCAATGGCTTTGTCAACACGTCAACTATCTACTCATCCGTCGCAACATATTGGAGCTTCACTACTCCCCTATGCACCATATCCCTAATATAGTGATACTTGATCCTGATATGCTTCGACTTATCATGGAACATCGGGTTCTCTGACAACTTCACACAACTCTGGTTGTCACAATGTATACAAGTATCATCCAACTGGAGATCAAATAAATTAGACATTAGATTCCTCAGTCATACTGCCTCACAACTAATTGAACAAGCTGTGACATACTCTGCTTCAGCTATACTCAGTGCCACATAGGATTGCTTCTTGCTAAACCAAGAGATCACACCTAATCCCATACTGAAGCAACACCCTGAAGTGCTCTTCCTCTCAAATGGCATTTCCTACCCAATCTGAATCAACATAACCCTCCAGCTTAATCTTTTGACTCACCTCATACTTGAGCCCATAATCAACTGTACCCTTCAGGTACCTTAGAATATACTTTGCAGCAATCAAGTGAACATGTCTTGTATCTGTCAGGAACTATCTCAAGGTGTTCACAGCAAAGCAAATATCCATTCTTGTGTTCATTAGGTACATCAAGGACCCAATCATCTAATGATACATCGTAGCATAGACCATCTCTGATGAAGCATCACTCAATAGCTTTAGGTTCAATGCCATAGGTGTGGCCATAGCCTTGCAATCCATCATCCCAAACCTCTTCAGTATCTCTACTATATATTTCCCTTATCCCAGGGAAATTCCATCTACATTCTGCCACACCTCCATGCCTAGAAAATAATGCATCATACCCAAGTCCTTCATTTTCAACTCAGCAACAAGATTCCTCTTCGTATCAACAATCAACCCATCCATACATGTTATAAACAAATCATGTACATATAGTAGGAGCATCACTGGGTTTCCATCTTCAACCTTGTAGTAAAGGTTGGAATCTTCTTTACTCTTAGTAAATCCCAAACTGGATAGAAAGCTATCAATTTTTCCGTACCAAGTCCTGGGTTCCTATTTCAAACCGTACAGGGATTTCTTCAATCTACATACATGATACTCCCTATCATGTGTCTCAAAACCAAGTGGTTGTTCCACATACACTTATTCTTCTACTACACCATTCAAGAAAGAAGTCTTGACATCCATCTAGTGTATCTTCCATTTCATCACTGTAGCCAGGGAAAGTATTGATCTGATAGAAGTGTATCTAGCTACAGGTGCAAAATTTTCTTCATAATCTATTCCTTCTTTCTGGTAGAAACCATGAGAAACAAATCTTGCTTTATATCTTTTTTAACACTACCATTTGCAGCATTCTTGATCTTGTAGATCCATTTGGAAGTTACAACTGACTTCCCTTCTGGTCTTGGGACAACATCCCAAACATCATTCTTCATGATCGATTAATACTCTTCGATCATAGCATCATTCCATTCTTTTTGTTCTGACACTTCTTCATAATTGGAAGGCTCTTTATCGATGAAATCACATAATAATGCTACATACCTAAAGCAAGATCTGGTCCTTTTTCTTTCTCTGTGATTCTCTTCTGGATCCCCATATCTTTCTGCACCTTGGATAGCTTCTCGTACCCAACCAGTTTTCCTCTTGTGAGGATTCTTCTACTAAGGTGGATCTACAGGTTCTTGTGGTTCTTCAAATTCTTTATCTTCTTCTTGAACTTCTTCATTCATGGTTGTGTCATGAATTTTGGGTGCTTCCGCCTCTTCAAGAACTTCAGCAGGTTTCTTTCTAGATTTGTTGTAAGCTGTGTCTTCATCAAATGTCACATCCCTGCTGATTTCGATCTTCTTGAATCCTGGGAAGTATATTATGTAATCCTTCGAGCTTTCAGAGTATACCACAAATATGCCCTTCTTTCATGAAGGATCTAATTTTGTTCTCTTCTCTTTTGGAATGTGAATGTATACAGTAAAGTTGAATATTCTGAGATGGCTGACTTCTAGTTTCTTACTGGAGAAGACTTCTTCAGGAGTCTTGTTCTCGAGTACTTTGTGTGGAGTATGGTTCTGTACATACACCACTATTTTGGCAGCTTCTGCCCATAGATGCATAGGCAGATATTGATCATGAAGCATTTCTCTTGTAGCTTCCATGATAGTTCTATTCTTCCTTTATACAATCCCATTCTGTTGTGGATTGTATGGAGTGGACAACTCCCTCTTAATCCATGAGTCTTTGCATAACTCTTTGATATAATTTTATGTGAATTCTCCTCCATTATCTGATCAAAAGGTCTTGATCTTCATTTTAGTGTGGTTCTTGATCAAGTCTTTGAATTCCTTGAACTTGCTGAATACTTCATCTTTGTTCTTCATGAAGTAAATCCATGTCTTCCTAGAAAAGTCATCAATAAAATAAATATAGTATACATACTCGATTAGTGAACTTGATTACATTGTACTGCATACATTGGAGTGGATGATTTCCAATATTCCTTTTGCTTTGCTATCGCTACTTGGAAATATCTTCTTTGTGTTCTTTCCTTTCGCACATCCTTTGCAGACCCCATCGTGTTTTACTTGAATTTCTAGAAGACCTTCAATAGCTTTTCTTGCAAGTGGTAGTGATCTGTAATGCACATGTGCAAGCCTTCTATGCCAAAGCTCATTTGGCTCTACTGTGTCATGGACTAAAGCTTGTTCTAGATGGCCATTCAATTTTTATAGACCTCCTTCTTGTTCCCCAATCACTACTGCATCATCAATAGTCTTTCCCTTTGGCCACATGATAACTTGTCCATCTATAAATGCAACCCTCATGCCTTTTGCATCTAATGTAGGGATGGAGAGGAGGTTCTTCTTTAGTCCTGGTACAAATAATACTTCCTTCATTGTCATAGACTTTCCAGAGTCTAGCTTATAGGAGGATTCCCCACTAACTTTTATTGGATACTGGTAGTCATCTCTGAGCTTCACCTTGTGAGGTGATTCATGTTCTGAGAGTTTCACAAAGGATTCCTTGAATCCCATCATATGTTTGGAAGCCCCACTTTCTATAATCCAATCATTTATTCCATGAGTAATGTTTCCCATGAGAGCGGAAATCAAAACATATTATTCATCACTGGAAGAATCTTCACTTTCATATCCGGTTCTCTTTTTGGAAGATTCATCATCCTTTGCAGCATGAGCATGATGTCTTCTCTTGTTTCCCTTCTTCTTATGAGAGTTAATCTTGTTTCTAGGACAGTATTTTGCAAAGTGTCCTCTTTCATCATATGTATAGCATCTTAATTTAAATAATTCCTTTCTAATGTTATCTTTATGTTGAAAGGTATTACCTCTGGAGTGATGACAGTTTCTTCTACCTTTCTTGGAGTGAACTATGAGAGCTTGATCTTCACTTCCCATCTTCTCTTCTCGAGCTGCTATCCAAGTTTTTTCTTGAGATAATTTTTCCCATATTCTACTTAATTTGACTAACTTCTTTCTAGCACAGATTCCTTGAATAAAGGAGTCCCATAATCTAGGGAGACCATTCAAGGTGGTCATTACAATCTCTGCATTTTCCACTTCTTCATCTAGTGCTTCTAGTTGTTCCTTGATCTGTGAGACCCTTGTAAAGTAATACTGGATGGTCTCTGCATTCTGGATCTTTACATTCTTCAGTTGGTTTCTCAGAGTCATCTTCTGGTTTATGTTCTTCCCTTTAAACAATTTGGTTAGGGCATCAAATATAGCTTTAGGTGTCTTTAGAGAGGACACCTGTGGTATGAGGTGATCCTTGATTGAATTAGCAATGATCATCTTTTTCATAACCATATTCTTCTTGTGTAAGGCCTTAGCCTCATCTCCCTCTGGAACTGGAACCTCCTCATTGATATAGGAGTCCAAATCATTTTCTTCCAGGACCAGTTAGATCTTATACGTCCATTCTCGGAAGTTATCAGCTCCGTAAATATTTTCATCAATATTGGTATGATGATACATCTTAACTGAGAACCTTAAATGGAAATACAAAAGATTTAGACCTTACCAAGTCAAGATGTCGGATCTGGATTTGGAGCTGAAATTCTGCAGGGTTGGTTCAGGAGCAGATTTGGGTTTTTCTTTTTCGGAGTTTTTTCCAACCAAATTCTTTGATCTTGATCCCTAACTTCAATTTTGGGGAGGAGATCAATCCAAGCCTAGGATAACTGAAAAATTCCACTTCTGTGGAAATCCCTAATTTACGGTAGTAGTGTCAGGTCCAAAACTGAAAAACCTTAGAATTGGATTTTGCTTCGACAAAAAGATGCGCCCTAGGGAGGAGATTTATTCCAACATTATTTTGCTGAAAATCTATGGAGAGAGACCCACAAAGTAGGAATCCCTATTTCCCACAATTGCACAGTGTATTCTTCTCAGGTTAGCTCTGATACCATGTTAGATTTTTAACATTAGGCTAGCATAACATTAGTATCTTTAACTGAGAGAAAAACAAGCACATCACTCAAACACAAGAGACAATGAACACAGTGTTTTTCCTCAGGGAAATAATAAATGGAGAAAACCCTACAACTTCCTCAGAGATAGAATCAACACCAAAAGTAAAACCCCAAAACAGTAAGATGATCTCTCGACATCAGTAACCTCTTTCTTCTTTGCCCCGGTGTCTTTCTCTTCCTCAGCTATGCGCTACAACTAAGTGTGAGTGAGTGTGTGATAAATAGAGAGGATAGCTCTCTATTTATACTAATTCCTGACTTGACTAAACCCAACTAGGTATGACTTCACTAGGTGAGTCTAATAAGCCTAGTGCCCTGAAACTGCGGGGACTTTAACCCTTGATCAATAGGAGGGTTACCCATAATGACTTGACATGACTTGTTTACATTATAGAAACTCCCAATAGGAACATGGGGGCATGACATGACTCATGTACATCCCAGAATAAACATCAGGTTACAATACATAAGAAATACAAGTGAATACATTCCGAAGTTACAATTTCATCAACATTATATATATATATATATCAGTGTTGATGTATTTGTAACTTCAGAAGATATTCTGATGTGTATTATCATTGTATGTTGTTGTAACCCATTGGGAATGTGTGTTACCCCTTTACAAGATGTCTAAATTGTGTCTAGATATTGAGGTACAACCTCCATTATAAGTCAAGGAAATATTCCACAATGTAACATCATGTAATATGTAATTATGGTCTCTCTAGGAGAAGTGGGCCCCATGTGAGATGACATGTAGGATCAAGTCTTGTGTTTGGTTAGTGAATTGAAAGGATATAAATAGGGAGGCCCTGTCCCCCATTTATACACACCACACACACTCTCTAAGGCGCATGAGAAAGAGACATAGTCAGAGGACGAGAGAAAGATAGTTGCTGAACATTTCTTATTATTGCTTTTGATCATCTTACTATTCTGAATAAGTTTGTGGGGTTTTCTCCTTTATGGTGTTCCCAATGAAAATCTTTGTTTCTTGTGTATCTTTTATATATTATGCATTTTTATTTACTTGATGTTCTTTCATATAAATATCCTATATAATCTAATCATATCTTAAGAAAATATAACTTGGTATCAAAGCCTCTCTGAAAGAAGGCATTATGCAACCGCGGGAACTAGGGATTCCTAGTTGAAGGTGTTCTCTCCACATATCATCAAGCAAGGTGGGATAGGTTAAATTTCCTCACTAGGGAACATCTATTGGTGGTAGCCATTTTTTAATCAGAGAAGTTTCACTGTGTAGCCAAAATACAGCTACAATGGAAGCTAATGGAAATTAGGGTTTCATGCTTGAAAACCCTAGAAGACATAATTTAGTCATTCTAGAAAGTTCTCTATAACGTGATATTGGAGAAGGATGAGAAGCTGAAAATTTTATAGGACAAATAGAAATTATTTATATACATTTTGTAAAATTTTCATCCTCATATTCGCTATTATTCAATAGATATGGTTCCTCCAAATCAAGGTTCCAACCTCCTCTAGAATACAGTCATAAATAGGTGACCTAGGGATACTTGCTATATCTCGGGCTAGGAAGGTCCAAACTAAATTTTGCAAGATGTTTCAATTAGGGAATAGACTGTATCTCATGTGGTATGCTTTTCAGATCACTAATGTGAAAAAGTAACATGTGGCAGTCTTTACAAGTTCTCTATGTTGAACAATCCCCAAAACCGTCACCTTGGGAAAATAAGAATAAGTCCCAATTAGAGAATCCATTTCTACTCTAACATGTTGGGTTGGAAATAAGACATATCAGTGTATCTTAGTGATAAGTTTCATACTGTAAGTCTCTGAAACTGTGGATATAAAACATTATCAAGTTCAGACATTTCTGCAGAAGAAATTGGAAAACTAGGGCTTCTTGTTCCGGGAGCTTCCCACCACTGTTTTCAGAAAAGGAGTACAGTGTAAAGATGGAATTGAAGAGGCCAATATTTATATCCAATTATAAGTTTGAAATTTCAAGTTTGAAAAATTAGGGTTTCTTTAACAAACCCTAGATCAACCAGCTCTTGAACCAGAATGAACACCTCATGTCGGTAAGATCTAAATATTTGATATTTCCTTTTGAGGTTCTCATTTTAAAATGACTAATCAAACCCAGCTTGCTGACAAGCTTGGTGAAGCTGAAAAATTCTAAGTATGGCAGTGTAGGATGTCCTTGATCCTTAAACAAAATGACTTGGATCAATATTTCAATAAGGGAGCTATAAGAGCCAGAGGGAGGTGAGGTGAAGGCTAGAGCTAAGACAATCATTGAAGATTCCATTAAATATCATATTATCACTCATGTCTCATCCTTGAAGACACCAAAAGGAAGTGTTCGATTCTATGATGAAGCAATCGAATAAGAATAAGAGATTTTTATAACCACCTTGAATGGCCTCCCAAGATCATAGTATTCATTCATTCAAGGAATGTGTTCCAGAAGGAAGCTGATTACCTTCAGTAGGCTCTGGGAAGAGTGCACACAAGAATAAGCTCGACTTGTAATAAGACAAAATAATATGGGAGAAACTAAATATCAAGCTCTCATGATTCAAAGAAGACCCCTCAAGCAATGAGGAATATGAAGGACTCAACTATTGAAGAACCTCTTATCCATCTTAGCATTTGGATAAGAAATGTTGCAGTTCTGAATGAAGAAGATGATGAATCCGAAGGCTAAAAAAGGAGTCTAACCACCAAACAAATAAAGATAAGTATTCAATTGTCATTTCGTGATATTGTTTTTTTGTGCATTTGTTTATATTGAATTGATGTGTTATGCATGTTTGAGTATTTGCATTTATACTACTGAACTGCACATGATGGGTAAGAAGTCAATGATGTTGTATAAAATTCTATTGCTACTGATCTAGACTGAACTATTTTTTTGGCATATTAGGATTAGTACACACTCTTAATAACATTGGGGTAGAAGGAATCTATAATTTATTGTATGTGTACACGATATGAATGAATTTTGTAGCATTGGCTAAAATAGTTTTCAATATTAATATGTTTTGGAAATTATGAGATGTTTCTATTCATGCAACTGAGCTTGACTTGTAGATCAATCCAAAGAACAAGTCTTGAAAGTTCAGAAGAGGAACCTGAAGCTTCCTGGGTCAGAGACATCATGGAAAAAGAAAGAGCTCCAAAAGATTATAAAGAGAAAAATAGATCCGCCTCAAGAGATGAAGAACACCTTGGGAACAAGAAATCATCCAATATGAAGAATAGTATGATGAGACTTCCAAAGAAATAAAGAGGCCTCAGCCACACTCTAGTTCTGTGACACTGTTGAGCGACATCATTGATGCATAGCCTTACAGATATGAAGAAGTAGCCATGCAGAAAGGGAAGTTGACTATGATCAAGAGTACCCATTGATCAAGAGGAATGATGTCTAGGATGTTGTGTCGAGACCTAAAGGGAAGTCCGTAGTGTCTACCATATGGATCTACAAGGTCTAGCATGTAGTAGATGGAAGCATCGTGAGATGCAAGGAAAGATTCATAGCACAAGGATTCTCACATAAACAAGGAATAGACTATGAGGAGACATTTGCACCAGTTGTGAGGTACACTTTATTATATCCATACATACATGTATGCAATGGATGATACACCAGTTGACATCAATACAACATTCTTGAATGGTATATCCGAGGATAAAGTGTACATAGAGAAATCAATGGGGGTTGAGACACGTGACATATAGAATCATCAGTAGAAATTAAATAAGTGTGAAAATTGAACCCAAGAGATAGAACAATTACACTCAAGAAATTTCTAATCAAACATGCAAAATTAACATCAAAGGACACTGAAATTGGAGCATAACACTAATCTGTATTGAATAAGTGTACAATAGCCAACCTTGTGAAGTAATAGGCTACTGAAATATATAATTACATGAGATATTTTAATGAATAAGGATGCCATTCGAAAAGGTCAAAATGTAGGATTACTAAATCTAGTCAAATCCCCCATAGGTGCATAAAGAAGTTTCCAAATCCACCAAGATGCTCATGAATTGGCTAATTAAACTAGGAAAGATAATGAGGGATGGAAAGACAACTCATACATTCTTTTATTAGGAGAAAAGGAGGGAGGATGATGTGGGAAAAAAACAAGTCAACTACACCTAGTCTAGCTTTTCCTTTTGCCTCAATTCTCAATAAAATAGATAGCTTTTCAGAAAAAGTAGATATGCACTTTGGAGGATATGGAATAAAGTAGACATGATAAAATGGGTTTCCAGGAAGTTTCCCAAGTGCTCCATGACTCATTTTTGGCATGTGTTGACTTCTAGGACATGTAGAAGGCAACTAGCATATAGTGGAATCTAGGAGACTAGGTAATAAGACAAAAATTATTTAATTAATGTCTAAGGTAGGTAACTATGGGTTGATTATTCTAACACCCCCCCTTAATCCTAAATTTATGATTAAATATCAGAAAACTATAGGGCCTAGCAACAAGGATTAGTCACCCTTTACATACTGCTTGTCCATACAACCAAGGAAAGAGGCAAAAACCCAGTGGGAAAGTCATCCCTTAAACATGGACAGGAAAACAAAATTTGGAAATATTGTCATCAACCATGCTTCACAGCATGATTAGGAATCCCTGGTAGTGATTTGAGATTGCTGAGTACCTTCTCACAAAATACTTTGTTGAAGATGTTTGCTACTTGTTCTGAAGATGCACAGAAGAGTAGATGAATGGTACCATCATGCACAAGCTGTCTGATGTAGTGCATGTGGATCTCAATGTGCTTGGTTCACTGTCTATGAACTAGATCATTGAAAATTCAAATGGTGCTCTAATTATCACAGTAGATAATAGTTGAAAACTCTGATTCTAAGCCACATTCTCCAAGTATTCCCTGCAACCACAAACATTGAGTTACTGCATTTACAACTCCTCTATACTCTGCTTCTATAGATGAGAGTGCTATGGCACTCTGCTTCTTGCTTGAAAGGTAGATTGCTCCTTCTGCAAGCATGAACACATATCTTGATTTTGAATTTTGATCTATGTTCTCACCTACCCAATCACTATCAGTAAACCCAATCAAATCAAGATCAGATTTTGCTTTGTAGAAGATCCCATGAGTTCTTGTTCCTTGAACAAAGTTTAGGATCCTTTTGGCTTCCCTTCAGTGGATCTCATGAGGATGATCCATGTATATTGAATCCACACTAAATGCATAATATATATCAGGTCAATTGTGTGTAAGATAAAGCAAACACCCAATCAACTGCCTATACAGTGTATTATTTACCATAGGAGAAGAACCTGCTTCTTCAAGCTTAACTCCTAAAAGGAAGGGAGTCTTGCTTGGATTGAAATATTTCATGTTGAAATTGTTCAGAAAATATAAGGCATAATTGGACTGATTTACTTTGATTCCATGTTGGGATTAAGCAATTTCGAGACCCAAGAATTGGCTCAACAATCCCAAATCTGTCATAGAAAATGCATGGTTCATTGCATCCTTCAAGGAGGAAATATATGTCTTTGAATGTCCTATAATTAGAAGTTCATCCACATAAAATAAAATAATCATCAAAGAACCATGAATCAGATTCAAATAGACATTAGGATCAGACTTGCATTGAACAAAAATCAATGACAGCAGAAAGCCATCAATCTTGGCATACCAAGTCCTGGGGGCTTGCTTGATCCCATACAATGATTTCTTTAACCTGCACACTAAATATAGATTAGAAACAAACCCTTCACGTTGTTTTATGTAAATCTCTTCAGTGATATCTCCATTTAGGAAACCACACTTCACATCCATGTGATGTACTTCCCACTGCTTCAAAGCTTCAATGCCTAAAGCTAGCCTTATGGAGTCCATCTTTACCACTGGGGTAAAGGTTTCATTGTATTCAATACCACATACTTATGAGTATCCCTTGGCTACCAATATTTTATTATATTTCAAAGGTTTACCATTGGCATCAAACTTAGTCTTGAAAACCCACTTACGTTGAACTAGCTACCTCCCTAGGGGAAGATCAACTAGTTCCCAACTGTTGTTCTTCTGGAGCGAGCTAAATTATTCGTTCATGGTTTTTTGCTATATTGGACCATGTGATGCATATTCATATGTTTGTGGATCTGATTCAACCATCAGATAGCACTTCTCATCAAATAAAGTATCTTTCATACAAAGGGCACTCTCAAACTGAGATCTAGTCCTCCTAGTGTCACTAGAATTTCCAGCGAGTTCCCCAACTTCATGAATAGTCTTTTCTGCCCATTTTGGTCTTGTGGGAATATCAGGATCTGAAATCAAATCACAATTATCGTACATATCAGAATCAGAAAAATCATTAGTCTTTCCACTTACAATCAATGGATATGGTGGTGAAGAAGACTCTCCAACTTCAACTGCTACTAAAGGCTCTTCTTGGAACTGAAAACTTCTTTCAATGAAAGCTTTGTTAGTGCTCAAGTTGATCAAATTGTACCCTTTTGAATCTTTAGAATACCCAACAAATAGGAAATATTGGCTTTGGGGCTGCAAATCCTTTCTCTTTTCAGTTGGAATTCTAGCCCAAGCCTTTGAGCCAAAAATCCTGAAATGGGTCACATCTGGCTTGTGCCCACTCCAAGCTTCGAAAGGAGTCATACCATCAAGCTACTTATGAGGCACCCTACTTTTGATGTAGGATGCACATTTTATAGCCTTGGGCGAAAACTTTGATGGAAAATTCTTAGCCTCCATCATGCAGGTTGTCATTTCCTTTAGTGACCCGTTCTTTCTCTCAGCAACACCATTTTGTTGTGGTGTGTAAGGGATCAAATGTTGCATCTGAATACCTACATTTTTACAATAATGAATGAACTTAGACTTGACATACTCACCACCATTGTAATATTTGAGGATCTTGATTTTCCTCCCATACTGGTTTTCAACCAAGGCTTTATAGACTTTGAAGAGGTCAAAAACTTCAAATTTATTCTTTAGGAAGCAAACCCAACAATACCTGGAAAAGTCATCTATGAAGGTTAATGCATATTTGGCTTGACTCATGGACATATGAGGAAATGGACCAACAATGTCATTGTGGATCAAATCAAGAGGTGTAGAGGTTCTCTCATGACTAGCTCTCTCAAATTTCTGCTCTAGGTGTTTTCCTAGGATACAACCTTGATAGAATCCCTTGGAAAACTTGATCTTTGGTAATCCTATGACCATATATTTTTCACTCAAATCAGAAATATGCTTGTAGTTAAGATGGTCAAATCTTTCATGCCAAATATTTCTTTCCTCATTAGCATGAATCAGAAGATCCTAGGGGTTTGAGTAGGGTAGAAAATGGGAAAACAGGTATACCTTCAAAGTGTGATCAACAACACCTTTTTCTATGACTTTACCATTCAAAATCTCAGTGATTTCAACATCATCAGGGGAGAAGATGACCTTATTTGGAGACCTAGTGTGAGTCATCTGATACACTGACAAGAGATTAGAGGAAAGGCCTAGAACATACAACACATTATTGAACTTACCATGGTCAAGATCAATCCTTCCTTTCCCCAAACTGTCAATGAGAGAGTCATCTCCCAAAACTATTGGTGGACCTTTCAACATGTCAAGAGAGGAGAATGCCTCTTCTGTTGAAACCATATGTCTAGAAGCTCTAGAGTCTATGATGAAGCTAGGTGATATTGATGTGCCAGCAAACAAGGCATGTACTTTCTCTCTATCCTTTGAATTTGATCCTCCTTCCCTCTTCTTTGAGAAATCAGGAAGGGAGATGTTATTCTTCTCCAGGAGTTGGTTCAACATGTCAATTTGCTTCTTCATACAAGAGCTCTCAGGATGATAGCCCTTACTGCAGTATGATAGCCCTAAGTTTCCATAGTAAACTTGTAGAGACATTTATCTCTCAACAATATCTCCATCTCAGCTTTCCACTCAAAGAAATTGAATGGAGTCAAGATGATATTTTGAGATTGATCCATAGCTCAGAAACTGTGCCCTTCAGTCAGCAGAATATGCTCCCAGTCAATATGTAAAACTTGCAATAGCAATATGGAAGGATAGAAATCAATATACAAAGGCTCTGATACCATGTGGAAATTGAACCCAAGAGATAGAACAATTACACTCACAAAATTGCTAATCAAACATGCAAAATTAACATCAAAGGAGACTGAAATTGGAGCATAACACTAATCTGTATTGAATAAGTGTACAATATCCAAACTTGTGAAGTAATAGGTTGCTGCAATATATAATTACATGAGATATTTGAATGCATAAGGATGCCATTCGAAAAGGTCAAAAAGTAGGCTTACTAAATCTAGTCAAATCCCCCATAGGTGCATAAAGCAGTTTCCAAATCCACCAAGATGCTCACAAATTGGCTAAGTAGGAAAGCTAATAAGGGATGGAAATATAATCTAGTAAAATCTCCCAAAGGTGCATAAATAATTTTCCAAATCCACCAATATGCTCACAAATTGGCTAAGTCAAGTAGGAAAGCTAATAAGGGATGGAAAGCTAATCTAGTCAAATATCCCATAGGTGCATAAAGAAGTTTCCAAATCCACCAAGATGATCACAAGTTGGATAATTCAAGTAGGAAATATAATAAGGGATGGAAAGAAAACTCATACATGCTTTTATTAGGAGAAAAGGAGGGAGGATGATGTGGGCAAAAAATAAGTCAACTACACCTAGTCTAGCTTTTCCTTTTGCCTTAATTCTCAATAAAACAGGCATGTTTTCAGAAAAAATAGAGATGTGCTTTGGAGGATCTGGAATAAAGTAGACATGCTAAAATGGGTTTCCAGGAATTTTCCTAAGTGCTCCATTAGTCATTTTTGGCATGTGTTGAATTCTAGGACATGTAGAAGGAAACTAGCATAGAGTGGAATCTAGGAGACTAGGTAGTAAGACAAAAATGATTTAATTAATATCTAAGGTAGGTAACTATGGGTTGATTATTATAACAAGAAGGCCTTGTACAACACATACAGTTACATGAGGAACTTGAAAATCACCTAGAGTGATGAATATCAGAACCTTTTCTACAATATTGAAGATGAAATCCTATTGAGGATGACAAGCTCACAGATGGGTGCGAGAAGAACTTTTCAACAAAAATCAAGATAAAGGATCTTGGTATCCAATGACACTAGATGGATACATAGAATATTGGTAGCAGAGTAATCTACTTGTAACTCCAGTACAAAATGTTTCGATACATAGAGTACGAAAGGCAGAAGGAGAATGATAATCTGCTTTAGAGGGAGTGACTACAGAAGATCCGTAGGTTCGACATGGTACGGTAGGATGAAAAACTTACTAATGGCTCTAGGATTTACTGAGAGTAAATAGGATTACAACCTTTACTTCAAGGTTGAAGGCAGAAGACAAGTGATGCTCCTGTTGTATGTCGGTGACCTATTCCTGACAGGAAAAGAGGAACTCATTAAAGATGCAAGAAGGAGACTTGCCACATAGTTTGAGATAAAATACCTAGGGATAATGCACTACTTCTTAGGTATGGAAGTGTGGAAGAATGCGAATGATCTTTTCCTTGGTCAAGGAAAGTATGTAGTGAATATTTTGAAAAAATTCCAAATATTGGACCATAAGGCGATAACCAAACCTATGGCATCAAACTTTAAGATTTTTTGTGATGTTTCATTAGAGACAGTTGATGCCACAATGTATCATCAAATGATTTTTTCATTGATGTACCTAACAAATATGATACCATACATATGATTTGTTGTGAACAACCTGATCTAGTTCCTAACGGATCCGAGACATCCTCACCTGGTTGTAAAACATGCAGTGAGGTACCTGAAGGGTACAATTGAGTATGGGCTCAACTATGATATGAATCAAAAGACTAACCTGCATGGTTATGTTGATTCAGATTGGTAGCGCCACTGAGAAGAATAGAACCTTGGGTTTCTTCTTCAGTTTGAGATCTAGTATGGCCTACTGGTTTGGTAGGATGGAGTCCTTCATGGTGCTGAGTACAGCCAAGGAAACATATGTTTTAACTTTGAGAGAGGAGCAGTGAAGCTCCAGTATGTGATCCAAATCAATATGTCTCAAAAGAGGGAGTGATGATTTCTAGCATAGCTAGTGAGACAGGTTGTCTGAGCATAAAATATTGGTGAAGCTCGTAGGTTGCTCAGATGTAATCAATCATGTAGGTTGTCATTGGATGTAATTTGTTTGTGTCAGAAATTGTTCCTAAGGCTAGGGGAACAAGCCAACACAATCTCAAGAGTAAAACTCAATTCAAACTAGGGTTTAGGGTTTTGTTTTATGTGCTTTTGGTTGTAAGTTTCAAGAAAATGCAGGAAATACACTCAGCAAATAAGCAACAACTAAATCAAACACATATAACTGATAAAGATGCATATATATCATAGAAATCCAACAAACAGTCTGTATTGAAATTCACACATAATGGACAAGCAACACCAGAAAATACACATTAACCAGCACTGAATTTGTCAATTAAGAAGCTAAACAAGCCCACAATAAAGCCAACACAGAACAAATGAAGGGGAAAGAGTCATATATTCATAGTTTCATCAGTAAATGTATATAAGAGTACAGTACCTATCACTGAATAAGCCTGAAAGTATAATCAGCTAGCAGACCTCCTGATGCTCCCAAAATCCGGAACCTTTCTTTAGTCCCTCTATCCCTATTTTATAATTACAAAGAAGTAGTTCTATCTCCCCTTCATTATATCTAAATTGAAACTACCCAGCAGTTACATTAACTAACTAACTCAACTAATTGACTAAAAATAGCAAATCGGATTCCTGGCAAATATGGCGAATTTCTGGGAAAATAGGTGTCAAAGAATCTTCCATATCTCTCAATTCGTGACACCTGTGTAAAAAATGAGAGATTTTTTTTGTAAATGGGTCCGTGATGGACAAAAACCTCTCTTGGTTTCTAAAAATTCATCTCCAATAAATCAGAATATTCCCCGCAAATTGAACACTAAAACAGGAAAATATTAAATTTTTAAAATCCCTGAAAAATATGCTGCAAAGATTAAATTGGATCTTTTAAACCTTGACACCTGTGTAAAAAATGAGAGAGGTTTTTGTGAATGGGTCCGTTATTAACAAACAACTCTCTTTGTTTTTAAAAATTCATCTCCAATCAATCAGAATCTTCCCCGCAAGATGAACACTAAAACAGGAAAATATTAAAAATCCTGAAACATAGGCTACAAAGATTAAATTGGATCTTTCAAACCTTGATAGATGTTGAAAAAATAAGAGAGGTTTTTGTATATGGGTATCTTATGAACAAAAACCTCTTTTTGTTTCCAAAAATTCCTCTCCATCAGCTCGTGGTCTGCATTGTACTTCAATCACTCAAAATAGGAAAAATAGAGCAGAATTCTGTGCCAAATACCCTGTTGAAAAGCATTTTTATCTCTTTCCAAGTATCAGCTGATGAAGTGCTGTGTAAGCTGTATCTTGCAATTCTGGTGACTTGTAATACATCAAAGAAATTACCAGCAATGAACAATTTCTCTACAGCCTTTTCTTTTCCAGCCTTGGCTCCCATAGGGAGGAGTGCTGACAGCACACCAGAACTTCTCAAAGTTATCTTGACAAACAGCACAATCCATAAGTCCTTCTACTCCAACATATTGTTGAAATACTAATGATAGACCTTAGAAAGAACTTTTTTTAAGGAAGGCTTTAAAAGCACAGTCAACGGGCCTGTTTTTAGAATCGGAGGACTTTATGTAATCAGAGTAATCTGGTGCAACCACACAGGTCTCTGAACCTCTGAACACATTGCACTCTGTTGCATTTTGTTTTGCATATTCTTCACCAACATCTTTCAACACACCTTCTTTGACCATAGTGGAAAAAGAGCAATTCTTTCCACTGATTTCTGAAAACTTTCTGATTGAATAACATGCACCGAATCCGGCAAGGGCAGGCCACTGCTTTCAAACTGTGATATCCATGTCCATACGGTGACAAATCCCAGCATAAAATTCAATGAATTCCTATGCAAACTGCCCGCCATTGCTGCTCCTTGTAAGTAGAATATGGACTCGAGTTAAATAATCAAAGAGTGGAGGTAAAAGTTGTGAGGCATAATATTTGCACCGAGAAGGGCCACAGCTGTGTAAAGGCTTTCACGCTTTACTCCTGAAATCATTCCATTCACTATAGAGCCAGCATTAGAGTCTGTGGATAAAGAACCGAGTGCAAATAATAGAAGCACCAATCCTGTTATGCTTATAGATAATACTTCAGCACAGTGCTTTCCCAGGAGTGGTAAAACGAACAAAAATAAAAGTGCATTAACTGTGCTCAGGAACACACACAGAAACATATCCAGCTCCATAATATTTAATTTAGAACGTCTTCCCTGAAAGTCTTGCCTTATTTCGCTCACTCTCATCATTTGCCAGAAATTTGCATCTAGTTGCCAGAACAGTTGCCAGAATCTCCCTCATACGAGACTGACGGCTGTTTACATGAAAAAAACTTGGCAAAACATATATCAAATGTGACCAATGATTTATTTAACACTTTAGCAGCGAAATCCCCAAAAATTCGGACTGAAAAATGACCATTCTGGCAAAAAAGGATTTTCCTGTAGCGCGCCTTTGTAATTTTTTGGCTCCAGCGCTACAAGAATAATTTTAACACTGTTTTGGTGCTTTTCTACAGCTTTTGGTCATTTTGCATAGAGTTTAAAAGCTGCTTGAGTGATGGCTATGCTCAGAGTATGATTTGTGAATCCACCATTCAATATATTGACCTTTAGAACCCTTCAAAAGCTTAAAAGAACAAAACTAAATAAAAATCTGAAGGTAAAAATTGAAAATTTCACTAAAAATCTAAAAATTTTCACAGTAAGAAAAAGAGTAAACTCAAGCAAATATGCAAGCTAAAATAAAAATGACAATCAAACATAAAATTTGAAGAAACATGTTCCTGACTTAACATCTGGCTCCAGCTGCGGGATGAAGTCCTCCCTGTGAGGCTTCAAGAACCTGTAGACCAGTGCCTTCTGTAACCAAAACTGCTTGCTTTTCTGCAAAACATCCATTGGGATATGGAGTCTTTATTCAATCCCTCACAAACTGATACAT
>LPNX010151313.1:0-28986 GCA_001517045.1 Pseudotsuga menziesii | reverse complement strand
TTTTCTCTAAACCGTGGAAGACAATCTCCCCAAACATCCATAGTAGGTACTGAATTTGGAAAACCTGGAATATCAGAAAAATTTAAAGGTGCAAACCTTCGATCCACAATAGCTTCCATGGATATTGGCCCGTGCATCTTGAAATAGTGGAGTCGCCAATCAATTTGTCAAGAGAGATTTTGTTTCTTCTTCTCAGAAAGAAAAGGAGATAACAGTACTTGAAACTAATTAGGGCTGCATAAAGCTGGGGATAATCTGAAACTTTCTGATTCTTCCAACTCCTATAGTAGCCACTCTGTCAAACTTGGTGAAAATAGCCTTTAAAAGATGCTGATTTGAGTCCACCTCTTAAACCAGGAAAACTGATAAGTATCCCAGGGAAGATATGCTTCAGCTTCGTCCCCGGCACTGGCGCCAAAGATGTTTGTGCCAGAAATTGTTCCTAAGGCTAGGGGAACAAGCCAACACAATCTCAAGAGTAAAACTCAATTCAAACTAGGGTTTAGGGTTTTGTTTTATGTGTTTTTGGTTGTAAGTTTCAAGAACATGCAGGGAATACACTCAGCAAATAAGCAACAACTAAATCAAACACATATAACTGATAAAGATGCATATATATCACAGAAATCCAACAAACAGTCTGTATTGAAATTCACACATAATGGACAAGCAACACCAGAAAATACACATTAACCAGCACTGAATTTGTCAATTAAGAAGCTAAACAAGCCCACAATAAAGCCAACACAGACCAAATGAAGGGGAAAGAGTCATATATTCATAGTTTCATCAGTAAATGTATATAAGAGTACAGTACCTATCACTGAATAAGCCTGAAAGTATAATCAGCTAGCAGACCTCCTGATGCTCCCAAAATCTGGAACCTTTCTTCAGTCCCTCTATCCCTATTTTATAATTACAAAGAAGTAGTTCTATCTCCCCTTCATTATATCTAAATTGAAACTACCCAGCAGTTACATTAACTAACTAACTCAACTAATTGACTAAAAATAGCAAATCGGATTCCTGGCAAATATGGCGAATTTCTGGGAAAATAGGTGTCAAAGAAGCTTCCATATCTCTCAATTCGTGACACCTGTGTAAACAATGAGAGAGGTTTTTGTAAATGGGTCCGTGATGGACAAAAAACTCTCTTGGTTTCTAAAAATTCATCTCCAATAAATCATAATCTTCCCCGCAAATTGAACACTAAAACAGGAAAATATTAAATTTTTAAAATCCCTGAAAAATATGCTGCAAAGATTAAAATGGATCTTTTAAACCTTGACACCTGTGTAACAAATGAGAGAGGGTTTTGTGAATGGGTCCGTTATTAACAAAAACCTCTCTTGGTTTTTAAAAATTCATCTCCAATCAATCATAATCTTCCCCGCAAGATGAACACTAAAACAGGAAAATATTAAAAATCCTGAAAAATAGGCTGCAAAGATTAAATTGGATATTTCAAACCTTGATAGCTGTTGCAAAACGGAGAGAGGTTTTTTTATATGGGTATCTTATGAACAAAAACCTCTTTTGGTTTCCAAAAATTCCTCTCCATCAGCTCTTGGTATGCATTTTACTTCAATCACTCAAAATAGGAAAAATAGAGCAGAATTCTGTGCCAAATACCCTGTTGAAAAGCATTTTTATCTCTCTCCAAGTATCAGCTGATGAAGTGCTGTGTAAGCTGTATCTTGCAATTCTGGTGACTTGTAATACATCAAAGAAATTACTGGCAATGAACAATTTCTCTACAGCCTTTTCTTTTCCAGCCTTGGCTCCCATAGGGAGGAGTGCTGACAGCACACCAGAACTTCTCAAAGTTATCTTGACAAACAGCACAATCCATAAGTCCTTCTGCTCCAACATATTGTTGCAATACTAATGATAGACCTTAGAAAGAACTTTTTGTAAGGAAGGCTTTAAAAGCACAGTCAACGGGCCTGTTTTTAGAATCGGAGGACTTTATGTAATCAGAGTAATCTGGTGCAACCACACAGGTCTCTGAACCTCTGAACACATTGCACTATGTTGCATTTTGTTTTGCATATTCTTCACCAACATCTTTCAACACACCTTCTTTGACCATAGTGGCAAAAGAGCAATGCTTTCCACTGATTTCTGAAAACTTTCTGATTGAATAACATGCACCGAATCTAGCAAGGGCAGGCCACTGCTTTCCAACTGTGATATCCATGTCCATACGGTGACAAATCCCAGCATAAACTTCAATGAATTCATATGCAAACTGCCCGCCATTGCTGCTCCTTGTAAGTAGAATATGGACTCGAGTTAAATAATCAAAGAGTGGAGGTAAAAGTTGTGAGGCATAATATTTGCACCGAGAAGGGCCACAGCTGTGTAAAGGCTTTCACGCTTTACTCCTGAAATAATTCCATTCACTATAGAGCCAGCATTAGAGTCTGTGGATAAAGAACCGAGTGCAAAGAATAGAAGCACCAATCCTGTTATGCTTATAGATAATACTTCAGCACAGTGCTTTCCCAGGAGTGGTAAAACGAACAAAAATAAAAGTGCATTAACTGTGCTCAGGAACACACACAGAAACATATCCAGCTCCATAATATTTAATTTAGAACGTCTTCCCTGAAAGTCTTGCCTTATTTCGCTCACTCTCATCATTTGCCAGAAATTTGCATCTAGTTGCCAGAACAGTTGCCAGAATCTCCCTCACACGAGACTGATGGCTGTTTACATGAAAAAAACTTGGCAAAACATATATCAAATGTGACCAATGATTTATTTAACACTTTAGCAGCGAAATCCCCAAAAATTCGGACTGAAAAATGACCATTCTGGCAAAAAAGGATTTTCCTGTAGCGCGCCTTTGTAATTTTTTGGCTCCAGCGCTACAAGAATAATTTTAACACTGTTTTGGTGCTTTTCTACAGCTTTTGGTCATTTTGCATAGAGTTTAAAAGCTGCTTGAGTGATGGCTATGCTCAGAGTATGATTTGTGAATCCACCATTCGATATATTGACCTTTAGAACCCTTCAAAAGCTTAAAAGAACAAAACTAAATAAAAATCTGAAGGTAAAAATTGAAAATTTCACTAAAAATCTAAAAAATTTCATAGTAAGAAAAAGAGTAAACTCAAGCAAATATGCAAGCTAAAATAAAAATGACAATCAAACATAAAATTTGAAGAAACAAGTTCCTGACTTAACATAATCAATCCTGGAAAAGCTTACAGCTTATCCTTGGATGTAATCAGTCCTGATGTGATTCTATGCTAGAAATAGCCGGAGTGAAGTTTGAATACTTCATAGAGAAGCTTGTTGTACTTCAGATCGAGGTTCGTTCCAAGGGGAAGTGATGAGTCCAGAAGACGTAAATACACATTGGATTTTGTGACATGGTGGTAGGTTGGTCCTCCCATGGTTGTTGATATAATTGCTGAGATTTTCTGACATGGTGGTAGGTTGGTGCTCCCATGGTCATTGATGTAAATGCTAAAGATTTTTCGACATGGTGGTAGGTTGGTCCTCCCCCTTCTCCCTTCCTATATGGAATCAAGATAGAAGAAGGTGGCTCTACACCATTGGTTAAAATCACTATTTTCAAACAGATCATTGGGAGTCTTCTATACCTCCCACATTCGAGACCAGATATATCCTATGTTGTGAGTGTTTCTTTGAGATATATGCAGGAGCTACATGAGCTGGATTGGAAGGAAGAAAAGTGCATCTTCAACTATGTGCAGGGTACTAGAGACTATGGGATCCATTATATATTTGATGCACAATTAGATCTCATTGTCTTGATAGATTCATATTGGGATGGAGATGGGAATGATAGAACATCCACTTCAAGATTTGTGTTTATGTTGGGATCTGGGCCAGTTTGTTGGTCCAATAAGAAGAAAGCAATAGTTGCACTCTCTTCAGCAAAGGCAACATATAGGGGGGATGTAAATGCAATTATTAATCCATTTTAGTTGCATGGAATATTGAAATTTTTTGATATTTGCACTTCACCTTCAGTGGAAATCTATTGTGACAACCAGAGTACCATAAAGATATCAAACAGTCCAGTCTAGAAGCAGTAGATGAAGCATATTGAAGTTCACATGCATTATATTTGGGAACTAGTGCATGAAAACACTATCGCTCTACATTACTTCCCTACAGAGGAGCAGATTGTAGATATTTTTACCAAGTCCTCCACTTAANCTCAAATCTCTTCTCCGTGTAAAGGCTTGATTCATTGTTTCCCAATTCTTGCTTATCCTGAGGAGGGGAGGGGAGGGGGGTGGGGAGGGGGGTTCCCATGAGTTTTTCCCTAGTTTCCTTATTTTATTAAGAAATATTTTATTCATTTATATTGCATGGGTGACTTTTGGCCTAGTTTCTAGGGCCCAAGTTGTCCAAAGTTAGGATTAAGGGGGGTGTTAGGATTAATTAATTCTCTTTTGTACAATATAGGCTATTTGGTAATTTTACCTAACTTAGGGAGTTATTATCATTGTACTATAGTATGGGGGACACACCTAGATGTTGTATTCCACTTACTGTAGCTTTATGCATGATTTTATGTGCCTATGGGACCAATACCTACATTATAGGATCCCACTATGTGTGCCACCAACAACCACCTTTAGTTGGTTGTGGTAGGTAAGTAGTTATGCTAAGTTATCTTCTAGTTATAACCAGATATATCACTCTCAGTTATCCTAGCACTAGTTTTGCATGCATACAGGGAGTGTGGCGAATGTTTCCCACCTAACTCATCAGTTAACTAATTGTAGACTGATTTAGACATCCAAAGTTAAACTAGTGAGCTCCAGTAGTGAGTTTTCCACACTGAGTTAGATAAATATTCAGATTGAGTTGGTAGATTTGAATCCTATCACAGTATTTGAATTCTATTTATTGTATAATCATTGTATTATTGATTAATGAATGAATATTAATATGAAATTTTATCTGAGCAATTCTTGTCCAATTAATATGAAATTTTTGTCATGAATTATTTTCTTAGTGTACATTGATCTTAATTATTCCACTACATAATTCCTTTCCAATAGCTTTGATATTGTCCTGTAGATCTATGATTCTCAAATTTCACACAACGTTGACAAGGATGAATGGGGTGACAAAATACTTGCAATACTATGGGCATACAAGATATATTAGTAAACATCGACAGGTCAGACCCCATTCAAACTAGCATATCGACAAGAAGTGGTCATTCCCTTGAATTTTCTCCAACAAACACCTATGATTTCCAACTTACTACATATTGATGTCGAAAATGACAAAAAATAAAGACTAGACCAACTGTCAAAGCTAAAAAAAATTGACAAATAGAAATACAGTATCAAGAAATCCAAAAGTAACAACATAAATATTGCCACAATAGGAATATAAAGAACAAGAATATATCATCCGTAAATATCACATTACTTCACAATATCCAAGTAAAAGGGAATCCTAAAAAGTTTCACACTAAATGGATGGATCCATATGTTGTAGAAGAAATCAATGCTGTAACACCTCGGTTTTGACCTCGTTTGCATTTAAACAAATAAAGTAAATAATCATGGTGTGGAGCTAAAGGAAAAACCCACATCATTGATTAGTAATTATGTTTTAGTGATTAAGGTTGGGGTGATGGTATTTTGTGCTAGCTGAACATTAAAAGTTGGACATCATGTTAAATTTGTAATTTTAATTAAAAACCTACAACCAGATATGTCAATGCAACAAAATGATATGAGGGCATGATTTTTCCTAAGGATAAGAGGGGGGGATTGGAAGAGTAGGAAAAAAATTGAATTGGGCAGAGCACCGCTTCGAGAAAAACGTTTTTAAAATTTTCTTGGGCAAGAAAACACCAAAAATGCATGCCTTTCCCTCATGCAGGGGCATTTCACCTTCCAATCATGTTTTGAACTGTTTGTAATGCTTTTGGAGGGGTAATCAACATTCACACAGGGGTGGCAACAAGAAAAAATGCTCTGATTTTTTCCTTTCATGATTGGGGCAAGCAAAACCACTCAGCTTTGAGTCCAGACCTTTCACGTTTTTGGTTTTCCTGTGTGGATTTGTTTCCTTTCACATTTTCTCCTGTTTGCTAGTTATTTTACTAAACACAATTTTCCAGAATCTGAATTGTGTCTTGGATTTGAATAACCAAGAATTTTTTTGTTTTGGTATTTTGCAGCAGTCGGTCTGGCACTGGAAATGCTCAGAAATTCATAAATTACTATGTGCATGTGTATTCGTAGGCTTCTCCACACATTTTGATAATCCCAGGACTGAGATCACTGTGTGTGCATCCTCATTTAGCATTTGAACTGATTTGGGGAATGGAAATGGATTCTTTACTTGTTTGATAAACCTATTATGTGAAGGCACCTCACAAACTAATCTAGAAGGCTGATTTTCTTCTTTGCATACCCTGACTAGCACTAGAAGGGAATGCATGGCCTGAGGGCCTGTGTAGTAGAGAAGGGGATGCTTCCTTGTGTTGGGTGTGTAAGTGTTTAGAAGTCAAGCTAGATTCGGTGTGGCTATTCATAGCTCTGGATTGAGCTCACTAGCTTAGCAGTCGCTTTTTCCACTTCCTTGGGAGCTTGTTTAACCCATGGCAGGATGGCTTGGATGGTAGCCTGATAAATCCATCTATTGGCATGGATGTGTCCCATGTGAATTGGGATAAGTGTAAATAAATGCCTATGTAATTTTTTTAAACCCAACTGTGTTGGATTGACAGAGTTTTATTGTATCCCTGGGCTATGGGGAAAGTCTGCTAGACTTCCTTATTTCTTGGGGAAAATCATGCCCAACTCGGGGGTGGCAGTGTTGCTGAGAGATTAAAGAGAACACTCGCCTATGGTTGGGTGGAACATTGCAGAAACATAGCTTGTTGTGGAACAACTCATTTTCAAGATAAGTATTCCCTTATATTTTATTTCCGCAATTGTATTTGTTTTATGAATTACTATGAACATGCGGAATGCTTGAATACATTATTTTTCTTCCTTGATATGTTAAAAATTTATGCATCTGTGTATATTTAAGTTCAATGCATTTTTATCATGTGTATGTTCATGGAATTTAAATTTCCCGGATTAGATAGTATGATGGTTGCATTCCCTCTTGGGTAGACAGGTGGGGATGTGACAAATGCTAATGGATCAATTCAACTGAATACGTTAGAAGGAAGTTTGTTTTGAAATCCTACCAATGACACCCGACTAAAAGTTTACAAATTATAAGTATAAAAAATAGTTATAACTACTATTACAGGAAAATAAATATAAACAAGGAACCAAAGCAATTCTATTAGGAAGCTCATCATGACAAGAGACTAGAGACACAATACCAACAATGGCAATACAGGAAAGTGCATACCAAAAACTTGTAATTATGGTCGATGATATGAGATGCATATACAAGAATGAAGAATTTGAAAATATTAGGCTGCATATCCAATGACTTCTCTCTACCTCTGATGATTAAACAAGACTACTAGGACAATAAATTATCAACATTCAAGGCCAATCTATGCACGACAAGATGCAGAGCATGTCTTGCCTCACCACTCTCACCATCGATATTGAGAATGCACTGCATACATGGGAAGAATTTAAAAACCACTTATCATTCTCTATAGAATCCATTGTTGAAGTATGTGTCCAACAACATCTATTTTCCAGTACCAACCTTCCACAATAGTAACAACATGTTTTCTCATTACACAAAAAACAAAATTTTTCATCTCCTCATCTATTCAGGATGAAGAGAGATTTTGTGGTGGGGGAGATGTTGGAGGATCCTAAGTCAGCCGCCTAGTTAGGCTCTCCAGTCGACTACTTGTAAAACATATCAACATATTGTGTCGACCTATACATGTCATGTTTGTTAGTTGAACTGAAATGTAGTTATGTAACTACTTGTAAACTATATAAATAGGCTGGAGAGATGGTTATAGGGAATTGGTTCATATCATATGTTATAATCTCTATATGTGTTCTTGTTGAGTAATAGAAAGACTTGTTACTTCATCATCCATTACTTGTATATTGTTTGTATCATTGCACTTTCTTGAGTAATTTATAATATGTATCATTGGTAACTATGCAATCCACTTGACTACAACAAGAACTGAGAAACCAGTCCCTCCACATGGTCCTCCACCACTTCGATCCTCCATAATAAGGAAAGTTCACAACAACAATGGAAATCTTGGGAGAAGAGAAAAAATGGATTTATGAACAAGGACATAAGGATGCAGACCCAAGCACATAACAATGAGGAATTGTTTTTCTATATTATCCTTACTCTCCAAGTTTCTCCCCTTCTAATGCTTTGTAATGGATCAATATATATCCCTCCAATGGGTAATGGAGGTTCAAATCAAAGTGTTTCCTGCCATATGAAAGGCCAAATATCAAGGAATTAATTTCTTGATGGGGAAAACTCCAAATAGTTTTTGTTTTTTATCATAAAAATTGATGTACGCGAGTGATGATAGTGCAAGATGTGTATATGCGAGTTGTATAACTGTTAACCTGCGTATGTTTTCAAAAATGTTTTTAAAGGGTTATATTGGAGCATCAAGGCTATAGAGAGTAAATGTGGTATAGTGAGTTTGCATAGGGAAAATGGAAGGCCATCAAGTGATAATTCATGAGTTGTTTCAAATCACGATATAAGAACAAGTATATCATAGGTTCATCAAATTAGATTTCATAGAAATATATCCATAAGAATGCATAATCTCAAGAATCGTATGCACAATGTTTTGGCACCATTGAGGTTTCTAACATCAACAAGGATGAAGTTAGAGCCCCAGTATATGAAAACTATATCCATGATATAATGAAGTTTCAAATATATAGGTTTAGGGACAACTAGGCTCGGTTTCGAGGTCAAACTAGGAAAACTAGTTTCTGAGACTACACATTTACTTTGGATTCATACCTTCCCAAAAACATCCTAAGGGTATCGAATTATATATGTAAGGATTGGGATTTCTTCCTTAAGGTTTTAAGGACTTGCAAAAAAAAAATTATTTGAATTATGCCTCATCAATTAGATTCTAGCTTCGACACTATAAAACTAATCAATAAAACAAGCATAAAGAGCTAGTATTGAATCAAAGCTTCCCAAATGACCTCAAGGGATTTTGAATATGAAAAATAAGCTATGTATGGTATTCATTAGGATATTAGGAAAATTCAATAACATAAATCCATCCAATTCATTGAATGGACATTCAATAACAGAAAGATCATCGAACAACTAGATAATTCTTATGTATTTCTAAAGAGGGACTAATATATAGTTTCATAGATGCAACTTCTTATTGAAAAAAATTCAAGAATGATAAAAATGGTTCATAAATATACATTAAATTCATATGGTATTAGAAAATTATTCATTAATACATCATGTCTTAACATCTTACAAAATGATAGAGAACATAGAAGAGAGAATGGAAGATATTGGAGAACTCGAATTACAAGCTTGTGATTCTCCTTCTTGGTTTTTGAAATTGTCTGGAAACACTTTAGAACCTGGAATAAAATTCAGTGAAAATGTATGAATTCCATCATCCTCTCAATAGCATGAGAACATATTTCATCTTGTACTAAGGGCTCATCTCCCAAATCACAGTAGCTCAAATCTTCTCAAGGAAAAAAAATTGTCAAAAAATGTGGAAGAAATTCCGTAGCCTTATTTTATATACAACCCTGGTTCTTATCCAATCCTCCTTTACCAATTCTCTCTCATGACCTGGATTTAAATGTGTATGCTTTCCCTTCCATTCTTTCCTACCTTTCCAATTGACATGATTTTCTTCCTTTGGAAATCAACACCCTCATTGTTTCTTCTTTTTCACACTAACGTGCCTTTCTCCCCTTTTAGGAACTACACCCTCTTTCTTTTCTTAGAATTTCCTACATTTGATTATGAAATTATTTTCTTATACTTTCCTATTTTGTGCATTCTTATCTGGTTGGTTTCTTTTGTGTTGCTTTCTATCTTTTTCTTGGCTTTATTTTGCTTCCTTCTTTTTCCTTGATTTATAGTTTTTTGCTGCTTTATCCTTTCTTTCTTCTTTTGCAAGATTCCTTTGGTCAAAACTTATCCCCTTATATTCCCTCTTGTCCATATCATTTTTTATTATTACAAAAATACATATTATTGAAAACATTATAATTTCAACTTCCAAATTTAATCCAACACTTAAAATTAAAATTACTATGGCAATTAATATACCATAATGACCCCTTATTGATTAAATTATTTCTCCACTAGGAACCATTGGTTTCTCAAGGTCTAGGGGGTTCTCCATGGTGTTATTAAGAAAATTTGGGGACATTATAGGATATTTCTCATACCATGTAGGAATAGAAGCTCCGAAGCTAAGAATAAAATCACAGGAAATAGATCTAGCTACAAGATAATTCTCACAAGCATGCATAAGCAAAATAGAGAGATGAATAGAAAGAATGAATACAAGAGAAGTGAATAATGATCCAATATATTTCCATGTATTATTTATCAAATGAATTGATGATGATTACGATATTAATACATCCTTATAAAGGAAAATTGAGTTTCTAGAAGACAACTCATGCTAGATCATAACTTAGGCTTACTAAATATGATAAACCCTCGTAGGTGACTAAAGCACTTTTTTACTTTGTTAAGGACCTCACAAAATAGATAATGCATTAGTGAGTTGTCATGAGTGATGGAAAAACATGTTAACCTGGAATCTAGAGAGAAAATGATGGAGGATGGGTTGGAAACAACAGATAGTAGGTTCCTAGTTGACCATATTTACCTTATCCACATAAAATCATGATAAAATCAAGATAAAGACAGAATCTGCAGGAAGGTGCAGTTAATAATTCCAGTAGTCAATAAAGTTGGTAGGATCTAACCAGAATCATGATAAAGGAACTCCTTGGGTATATATGGAAATTTTTTACTAAGTGGTGCAAGTGGATTCCAATTATCTAGGCTAATAGGTAGGAATTTAATAAAAATTATTAAATATTGTTATCATAAGTATGATGTGGATTTATGATATGCCAACATCCCCCTTTAAGTATGACTCTATGATGATATGTATGAAATAATCAGATGCATATAGATGCATATAGGTGTGTATAGGGCCCAACAACAAGGGTATGGCCACCCTTTACAATTATTCATGTCCAGAAAAGCTGACAAAAGAGGAAAACCACATGGGGAAAACCCTCCCTTAAGAAAGGATAAGGCACAAAATTTGAAGAATTTGTCTTAAATATGTCTTCATCTTCACTTTAATTAGCTGAATGAACTACTTCTGGTGAAATACTTGATGAAGAAGTTTATAGACTCCATGATCATGTGCTAGAGTGTAGAATCTACAAGAAGGAAGGGGAGATACTCCTTGTAGCTCATCATATGATGAAGTAGGATAATTATATAAATTTTTATTTCTAATAAAAAAATATTATATGTAAATATAATACGAAAATGAAAGTATATTTTTGCATACTCTTTCCCAGAGACGATACAAAAACTAAGACAATCAGTTACATAATCAGTCCCTTGTATAGCTGCAAAATGGTGATGTGGATCACATATATTTCTTCCAATATAATGTAGCACCTTCTAAAATATGATATGAGTCTGAAAATACTCTTATATATCAAAAATATTATCATATGGAATAGAAAATACAAAATCTATAGTGTATCCATGAGGATATGGGGACAGAGTAGGAAACGTTTTAGAAACTAGGGAAACTGATGAGTGTAAAATTTGAATGATGGACGGACTTGATATATGAGACATAAGTGTTTATACCAGAACCAAAAAAGTGTAATATAATTCCAATGATGACTAAGGTCATGTATAACCAACCACAGAAAAATAGGCAATACTTGAAACCATTATATATAAGTAACATTGCATAAGAAACCAATGAGGAATCAACTAGTGAACTTGGGGTTTGTATTGTCTAAGAAGTATTCATAGGTATGGTAGATGGTATGGATGATTTCATAACATTCATATCAACCTAAAAACATGCTTATAAATAATAATTATTATCAATTGAAATAAGTGAGGAAGATCCGCTTAAAGACAAGTCAATATCTAGTGAAAAAGTATTGGGAGATGAATCTAGGAGACTAATATCATGATTATAAAATAAAGAAACTGATATTTCTGATTCTAATATATCATAAAGTAAATATATGTCAGATATGTGAGGAAATTATTTAACTCTTGCACTCAAGGCATAGTTGATATCACCTTGGAATTGCACACTATGACATTGTTCTAAATATTTAGCAAGATTCTCTATCTCATCTAGAAATTCAATGTTATGCTTCTCAGGTAGTTGAGACATGATTTCCATATTCTTCTCGAAACATTTCTTCTCATTATTAAATTTCTTTATGAAATAAGAACTCTTGGATGTACTTCCTTTCTTCTTGACTTTCTTCATTTAACCTTCATCAATAGGCCTCGAACTTTCATCTTCATTATCTGACTTTTCCTTCTTCTCTTTCACAATTTTCTTCTCTTTTGATTTGACATTCTTATATGCTTGAAATATAAGAGCATGGTCCTTGCTATTGGAATATCTAAGAGAAACAATCTAGATCAATTTATCTTGATCCTTTGTCGAGGAATCAAAGAATGTACCCAAAGAATACATTTTCCAATTCGAAATAACAACCAAGTAGCATGAAAAGTAGACACAAAAACTGAGTATTAAGGACCCAATTTTAATAGGATGGAAAGAATAAATCTATATTACTTATTCTAAATCCCACATTTCTTAAGAAATAGAACAAGTGACTTGCATTTGGTGAATACACCTTCAATGGAATCAAAATTGCTTGGAATCAATGACAATAAATCATTCTCTAACTAATGCGCTCTTATCTCATGTTGTACTCCAAAGAGAGACTCATGTTTGGTCCATAATTGGTTTGCAGTGGTCAAACCATATATATGAAAGAGTACATCATGGGAAATAGATAGGAAATTAATCCATAGGATTCATCCAACCTATTATGCCTCTTAGTTTTCTCAACAGCATCATTGGGATCATTCTCTAAAGCGAAAGTAACTTTGTATAGTCCCTTACTATGCAATAGAATGCCAATTTTGGATTTCCATTCATGATAGTTGAAGGGATTCAAGATCATGTATGATGAAGAATCCATAGTGATATGTTGATGAGTGCAAGGAGATACTCTTTGCAACCTGCAAAAATAAAAATAGGATAAAATATTTTAAGTTTAAATAAAGCTATTCTTCAGAGAGGAATAAGAGATTGGATGCACTCTGATAGAGAGAACAGATAGATCCTAAACTCTGTTGAACTTTAACAATGTTGCACTCTGATACCATGTATAAATTTCATCTATACTACCATGTATAAATATATATGAGGAGGAATCCATGCTAATAAGTTGATGTGGTCAAGATGATACTCTCTGCAACCTGCACAAATAAAAACTAGGAGAATTTTTTTTAAGCTCAATTCAATCTCTTCTTCAGAGATGGGTAGGAGACCAGATGTGCTCTGATAGAGAGAACATATAGCTCCTTAAATCTGTAGAATTTAAGAAACCTTGTGCTCTGATAAACTTGAAAACATTTTGTTAACACCAAAAAATTTCCACATAGCTCTCTATGGTCCAAATCATAATTATACATCATAATACAACCACTATTTCCAAAATTTTGACCTTCACAATTAATTTCCACCAAAATTTGTCCAAAACATCATTATTCCTTCACCCATAAATATAGGGAAGATGGTAATTTATTGCAACATAACCCCCATTCTCCCCAAAAGGACCAAAAACCCCTAAAATGAGAATGGGTCAAAAACCATGGACCAATACCATGGACAAGAAAATATTGGATAATCCTATAAATACACTGTGAAGATCTCCCCAAAAACATTCCTGAACTTTTTCACTTTCCATTACATCATTCCAAAACCTTACATTCCTACACCTTTCACCACACCATCCCATGTTGCATGTTGATATTACTCCATGCATCCCTTGATTCCTTTCCCAATGACAAACCTTATTGGAGAATATTGGAGAACCATATCATGGGAGTTGGTGGACCACATCCTCAAACAGATGCAGTGGCCCATATTATTGAAAGGCATGTTACATTTTTGTTTTACTAGTTAGATCATAAAATGAAATAAAATAAATAATAATTGTTGTTTCTTGTTTTATAGTCGAGGTCAAGAAATTTCCTTACACCATGAAATCTACCCCTAGATCCAGTTGATCTAAGGTAGGTTCTTTTGCAAGTAGATCGAGAGAATTATCGAGTACAATTTTGAATACTCCACTGGTTCGATCCTTTTGGATCTCTATTTTTGCAGGTGTTTTTGTTGGTTTGTTTTACTTGGGTACCCTCATCTGTTACATATATTACTCTCTTGCAGAAGATTTGAACCAATCCCTTCATAGTTCCTTCCCCCTCAACCCTACCTAGCGTTTTTTCCTTAAACAAATTTCAATTATGGTCGGATCACACCTATTAGGTAGAAAGATGTGAACCAGGTCGCACCTTTATTCTCGATAAGCGCAACCTAGGTTTCACCTTTTTCCTCGATAAGTGCAACTTAGAACCAAATTCCATAATGCGCTTGTCCTGCATTCTAGAGCAACCCAAGTCGCTCCTGTGACCCTATTTGGTGTGACTTGTTGCATGAAAATCCCTATTAAGTGTGACCTATGATTTTCGGTTGATTTTCCATTACGGTCATAGTTGTTTCTTATAAAAGTGTGACCCCGAACACACATGTTCCACCGATAGGTCCGACCTACATTTTTCTAGTTGTTTGAGGTGTTTAAGACCCATTCCAAACCCCCTGTCTATGATATTCCCTTGTAGTAACTGTATTTTCCTAGATCTTATTGCCTACAACACCTTGGTGTTTTTTGCAGTCCCCTTTTGATTGTATGTGATCCTATGTGAGTCAAGCTTAGTATTTGAGACCACTGATTTGTTTCCTACACCCTGTAAAGTTCCTTGTGTTCTTGTGTACTTCCATATGTTCTTTTATTTAGAAAAAATAGTTTTTATGTGTTAAAAAGCATTTACTTTCAATATTGTTATTTAATTTGTAATGTATGCATCTCTAGCATGAGAGCGTTGTGTTTGTAGATATTACACACCACTTGTGCACACATCTCGCACCTTAAAATAAACACTTGGTTCACGACCCCAAGATGAACCTAAAATTTATTTTAACTCAACCAACATTGTAACCTGATTTGAGGACCAAAATAATAGTGTAGTTAAGTTAGGAAACTAGGGATAGGGATCCAAATAACACCCTTTTCTCACTTACATCCGAGACATAGTTGTTGTCTTCTAGGGAACCAAAATTCTCTAGTATTTGTTGACACAGTCACAACTAGTTTCTTGGGGTTCCTTTCACTCTATGGGGGTAAGACACAACAAAGGAGTTCTGGAAGTGAGGGTGGAATACCACACTCCATCATGTACCAAAGGATAACCCTTCATAGTCCTCCTCATGCATGTCGGTGACCAAATTGGGTGTTGAGGACCTAAGGGTTGAAGTTTCAGGAAACCATCTCGAATGTGTCATGAATGAGGTAGGCTAGTTTCTAGTCTCTTAGGGCTATTTTACTTGAGGTCCCTCTTGGTAGTGGGATTCTCTTATCCTTTGGTTCTTCCATTTCATATTGTTTGAATTTGGATATTACCACCCAACAGAGGATATGATTTGTTAGGAGCTTCCATATTGTAGCTAGGAGCTTTCTTGCACTTATACCCCATAGGTTAGTGCATCATTTTATTCATAAGTAGAGATTCTTGTTGGATTTATGGTTGCTTTATTGTCGACTCACCTACTATGACATGTTGTTACAATTTGGTTTTATATATTTATTTTTGGATTATGTTCCACCATTTATCATCTCTCCTTCAACACACTTGGTTGTAATTAGATTTTTGAGCTTTCATTTGACACCCTTGATCCATCATTCATCATATAGCACACCATCATGTCCTCATTTCTCCACCACGCTACTCCAACAGACTTAGGGGAAATACCCATCAATTCAGTTCCTTGAACCTTCATTGTTAGATCCATATTCGATGTTGTTTGCTACCTTAAGAACCATATATTGCATTTGAGTCAAATTCATATTCATATCAATCCAAATCTACATTGTTCACTACCCCATCTAGTCCCATGGCTTGTACACCTCTCAACACCTTCCATGGGGGGATTATTGGTAGTAGACTTGTGAACGCTCCACCCATCATACCAGATATCACTTCTACTGGAAATATAGGCTCTGGTCCTAGTAAGCCCCTCACCACTGCACACACTACTACTGGTTCTCTATCCACCAGTTCTAGCCCCAATCCAACCACCATGGTTCAAACCATTCCTACATTCATGCATGGGGAAATTGTTCCTTCTACCACTATTCCAACTATTCACACCATCCTAGTGACTACTTCTACTGCCAGGATTCATCCCTACCAACCCCCATTTTCCTACAGTACCTATATGCCTGTCGACCCTTGTTAACACACTTTCATTGACAGGGATTCACACACTGTCGACTCTCCTTTTTACCATGATCTCCCTAAATACTGACCCAGACAGGTTTTACCCTATCCACCCGATATGTTTAAGGGAGAGATGTAGGAACCAAGTTTCCATAGAGGGAAAGAGGACTTGCACAGTAGTATTTTTCAGTCGCACTATTACCAAGGGATTCATAAAAGGGTTTTATTACATCAATTATTCAAAATTATATCAAATCTACCATCGCACCAATTCAGTGTGCAAAAACAAAAATCAACATACAAGAATCCATCCATTATGGGAAGACTTCTCATCATTCAAATAATAAAGACATTAAGAAATTAAAATATAAAATGTAAATATTTAAATCACATCACATCATTCATTCAGATTGCAACATTCGTAGCTTACATTTATTAGATCATAAACCGCATCGAGACATAACAAAAGGAATTCCCGTCAATATTTTCATTTAATTAACTTTCGTAGGTCAACATACTTCCTCAAAATACATCTCGTGGTCGATAGATTCAGATCGAAATAGCAGATACAAATATCAATTACCTAAAGATGCCAAAAAGATGATCTAAGACTAATCCAAGATATCTATTTTTTCCTACAACATTTCTAAATCCTTTTATAGGATTGCGACTTTACAAAATGGTCCACTTCTAACTACCTTTCTAACTAACTCAGACCAAAAAATACAAAAATGAAACCAAGCCGACCACCTGTCGACTTCTTCTCCTTGCACAATATTCTTTGAATTCTGTCATTGTCGCACCATGCACATCAAAATCTCCTTCCAACAGGCTCCCAACACAATATTGTGTCTCTCCCTTGAGCCACGTCAACTAGAAACAGTGTATGTAGTGATCTTGATCTTGAAGTCATCGTATTCCTTTTTGACCTCATCAACCGCTTCCTTTTTCTGTATGTTTTCTGTTGCGCAGTCTTCGATATCTTGCTCCATTGGGTGCTATGTAACTTTCTCAGTCATTTTCCTACTGTCCTCCTGAGTAGCTTGGAGCACATTCAAATCCTTCATCGGCAATTTCTCATCGATGTCTTGGAATTCATCCAGCTCGGTTGTTCGGCACTGATGTCGCTCCTGTGCTTTTCTTTCTGTCTGATGTAGTGTCTTCAATTCTGCTGCTTTACTCACCTGCACTACTGTTGGAATATCTTTAAGTAATACCCACAATGTCATTCATTTCTCTTCTACTTCATGGAGTTGTGGGCCTAGTTGTTTTAGCTTCTTGTCTTGAACCACACTTATCCAAAATTATGTGGTCACAACTGCCAATGTTTTGGTCATCATCTCACAGTCTTCCATTTTTTAAGTTGCATCCTCAATCTTAATATTTCATTCTTCAATATTCTCTGTAGGGGTACTTGGACCTTCCCATGCTTGTAGATCCTCATTCTCTTTCCTTAGGTATGCGATAATCTACCCAAGTCATAGAATCTTCTCCTCTGTGAACATTTCCTCTGTAATATCAAGAATTTTCTGACATGTGACTATGATGGCTTTCTCCAAGCCCTCTCAATCATCCAAATAATTTTCCTTTTACATCAATTATGATTCTTCTCTTCATTCATTCTTTCGATTTCTTCCTTCATCATTGCCACTTTCTCCTCCAATTTGACAAGGTTATTACCTACAATTGATTCTCAGTTTGCGACCTCCTAGCTTGTTGTATTTTGCAATCGCACAAATACATGCAAGGGAAAATCATTGACATCCAGGTTGATGGTATTGAACTGTTGTATTATGGCATCAACGTCCTCACTTCCAGACCCCAGTTCCCACGGTGGAATCTACATGATCCTAACTCGCTTTCGGTACTAATCTTCATTTCTATTTACATCATTTCCACTTGTGGCACCTTTTCTAATACCGCACTTGTTAAATATTTTAACAAACTCTTTACCTCATGGAAAAATTCAGTTGATTGTTGTTTCAACTACGCTTCACTTGTAGTGGTTGCAGTGGTGATCATAGCTAGAATGAAAGTCACCTGGTCATCCATCATATTTGGGGAACTGCTACCCTGGCCCTGCTCATACCTTCACTTCATTCTTCCTTCTTCAAAATGTCTCTCTAAATCGGATTCCTTTGGAGTCTTGGATGACTCCTCTTGTGATTCCTTTTCTCTTTTCTGCGCTTGTTCCTGTTCGACAGGTGCATCGGATGGGGGTGCGTCGTTGTCAGACAGTTCCTTGACATGAATTGGGACTTCCCACTCAACATGCCACTCTTCAATGATGGCATCTACTTATTCATTCGTCAATTTGTATAGGGTGGAAATCCATTGCTTCTCCCTGTCTCGACATGATTGAATATGAATGGCATGTGGTGTAACACCCCATTTTTTACCCCATGACATCTTGATTGTGCATGATTTATGTATTGTATTGAGATCATGACATGGGTCTCAAGGCCAAGGCCCTGCCATCGATCTGGTATTTTGTGAATATGTGATCAATTTGATTCATATGGCTATTGTGATAGTCAAAGAACAATGCATTTTGTATACCATGTGAATGCACAAATCTAATAAAATACCACAACTAGCTATGGGACTACAACATGAAAGAGATGGGGGGCATGATTTCACAAGGGAAAAGGGTGGGGGAGTTGGACAAACCTCTGAGCCTATAGGGTCAAGCAAGATATCAATGAGGTAACTTTGAACCCTCAGCTACCTTCGTCCTATGTCCTCAATCATTAATTCCTTCTATAAATTGGATGGGGCAGTTAATGCCTGGGAAGTGCAATGCATGGAAAACTCCAGTCTATGCAGGCCTGCAGCCTGGGGGATCATGTGATTTTTTCTTCTGCAGGTAGAAATGATGTGATGCATTCTAGTTCATCCTAGGGGATTATGTTTTGATTTTTTCTCACACTCCTCGGTATGGGGGGGCGCTGGACTCATTGATTCACACGGTTGTTTGAGATCTCTAGACTACTCCTGCACTCTATGTGTTTATCCTGTTGCAAAACCATGGTGTTGGCAATGGTTGTCAATATTTGTCATGTGTTCATCGTTTTGATTAATATTTCCCTCCCTGAACCTAGTTGTGTTGGTTTATTGTATGGAGTAATGGACTGTGTATTTCTGCAAGTATTTTTCCTTTTTCGAGCAAGGGAAGAGGAGATCCCTCGTTTTGTAAGATAGGGTAGTTACTGGTGGTTTCCCCAGTGTTGGATGTCTTTCCCTCATTGGAAATCCTATGTTATAGTGTTTTTCCTATGTACAATGAAGTGCCTATATTATTGTGTTACAGTGTGTTTTGTTGTGTTGTGTACCCTAGTTTGGGTCTAAACTGTATGCAAGAATTAGGAGTGGGAGAGACATCGAATGTTCTTGATAAACCTAGTGTGGGACCTCACAATAAGATATGAATGGATGGAAAATATGATCTGCACATCCTGAAGAGCACTCAAAGAAAAGGTGTAGCCTGAGGGACTGTGGAGCAGAGAAGGGGACACTTCCTTGTGTTGGGTTTGCAGGAAATGTTGAGTCCAGGACAGATAGATCTTGTGACAGTGTCCTTAGCTCTATGGATGAGCCCACTAGCTTAGCATTTCTTCCTGTCCACTACCTTAGGGGCCTGATAAACCAAACTAGAAGGATGGCTTGGTTGAGTGCTTGATAAACCCATATGTTGGCTTGGTTGGTCCTCAAACTGGTTGTTGGCTTAACTAGGGGCAGTCAGATAAAACTGGTAGTGTTTGGATTGTAAACATGTGGCCTATTAAACCCACTATGAATGATGGCTTGGTTGAGTGCCTGATAAATGCATATGTGGCTTGGTCAGGTAGTCTGATAAGTCCAACTAGGTGTTGGCATGCCTGTGTGATAATATATATGGTTTTGTTTCACTATATTCTTCCCTAGTTCCTTGTGGAAGAATGCCCAGCTCGAGGGTGGCAGTGGTGTTCAGAGATTTAGGAACACATCGGCCAATGGTTGGGTGGAATGTTGCAGCTACATAGCTAGTTGCAATACATCTTCATTCATCAAGATAAGTATCTCCACTATGATTAACCATACCTTTATGCCATGTATTGTCTATGAATTATTTTGTTCATGTCTAAATGCTTATTTATGATGAAGTAGAGGTTTTCTTATGTATATCTCCTGCATTTTATCTTTTTTTATGCCTTATATGTTTGTATGCATTGTGTCTAAGTTCATGAATGCTAGAAGCATGTTACAAGGTCAAAATGTAGCTAAGGTATGAAATATGGTGTTTCCACCCTTGGAAATATGCCTAAGGGAAAGTTGAATAAGGCTGAGAATGGGTGTTCCGATTCTCTATTCCCAAAGTCGAATTTCGGAAATCAAAAGTCAGAAGGCGGAAAGCGGGAGGATAATGTTGGGAACCCTATATGCAAGTTAATTAAGGCCAACATACAGAGTGTTCAATATAAATTGTCAACTTAGGGAAGTCTCTTATTTCAAGGATAATGTGCACTGTATATGATTTAAGCACTAAGTAGCTGATGCTGTAAATGAATGACCCTAATTTCCTGTTCAGCCAAACTCATCCCATAATCTACTTAATATAGTTTACCTTCTTAAGAATGAAATCACAAGTACTTTCTTATGATCCTTAATCTTGAATTAAAAGATTCAGGAAATAACATCTAGATTACTTTTGCAGAAAGTTAAATCCTTAATTACCAAACCATCTAAAGATCCATCTCAACTATCTGAATTTAGCTTATTCTAGAAATTCAAAGTACAGGAATTAAATTCTACAATTATAAATGTGAAGAAACAAACTGCAAATATCTAAAGAAAACTGTGATTGAAAGAACTAGGGATGAACATGGCTGTCATAGCTATCACACAATTACATAAAAGAAAGTTAACCTATACAATCAACTGGAACACCATACCACTGTAGTTTATAGAAGATGCAGTTACTGATTATTCAATTGACACATAGCAAATTGATGACTGTTGCAGCTCATTGTAAATAAAGGAAATTATCACAAAATCCAACCACACAACAGAATAAATAAAATACCTAATTAACCCAGTAATCCCTGTGGGAAGGTGGGCCCAACCTTCACACAGAGATGCTGGAAGTAACAAATGTTAGAATGTCGAGATCTGAAGAATCAAACTCCTTGTATTAAAATGGAAGATGAGCACACAACCTCAGTCATAGCTGATACAATAATTTGATTAATTTACAACCCTTGGCTTGGAATAGTTCCCAGTATTTATACAATTACAATCATGACATCTTCCCACTATTATCGAGCAGCTATGAACATCTCTAATCTTCAGGATGCCCTAATTACGATAAGCTATTATAGTCGTGGAAAGATGAGAGCAGAAGATATAGGAAGGCTGTTACTCGAGCTAGAAATAATGATCACGATCAATTGAGAAGATACTCCGTGGATTGCAGCTATTTTTGGGCAGTGATGCACTATTTCCTCCGTATTGGTTGCAACGTATTGTAGCTACCTTTGTACAACTCACGTGGAATATTACCCTTGGACGGTGTTCTTTGGGAAACGATGGAACGGATGGTGATCATATCAACAATGAATGTTGATTCCTCTCTTGGCATGTTCGGCCTGCTACACCTGTATCCTTTACATCCCAAATTATCTTTATAAAACCACCATATGTTAGCATAATTTAAGATGTAAAGCCCTGATTACAACAATCCTAAGCATTAATAAGATAAGACAATGATTAACCATACCTTTATGAATTGAGGGACCGAGTGAAGGAAAAGCATCTGTTTAGTATACATAATAGAGTAGGATGAGGCAAAAAGAGGTAGGTAAGTGTGGTAAAAAAGGGGTCATTTATGGGCCCAACATCTTCCCCCAACTGTTCTGTTGCATGTCCTCATGCAACAACCTCCATTATTCTGAATCTGAATCTGGAATTGTACTTCATTCATGGAGAGAAGAAAAGTTGTATGGGAATTCAGGCATTCCCTATTTTTCCAAAAATCCCTTATGGACAACCCAATATCTCCAACACTTCTGCTCTTCTACCCTTGTTAATGAGAAGTCTTCCCTATATGGTTTTGTTGGCCACCAAATGAGTGGAAATTTGAATTTGAGTCCCAGCCATTTAACCCCACATTCCTTCATGCATCCAACATATCCCTCAACCCTAGAAAGGGCCTATTAAAAATTCCTATAACAATAGGGATCCCTATTTCTCAGGGTTGAAGAGGAAACCTACCATATGTGCTGGCTACCTTTTAAGGCCAATCGTTGATGCATGGAAATATGGCTGACACAAGTAGAAATAAAATTTTCTTGAAGTTCCATTATCCGCTGAGTTTGGATGGGACATGAGAGTACATTTTGATGATGAGGAATGAGGAGATGAGGATTCTGAGGTTCACTTCGAATCCAAAGGTTAGAGTGGGCCTCATTATGAGAGAAATTTGGGAAGGATCTTCGCACTGAACATGATTGCTCACAAAGGAGGCAAAATTCCCCAGCTAAACATCACTTGAGAAAGGGATAGGATTAGAATGGTGGTCCAAAGGACAAGCCAAATCATGCAAATAAATATCACACAACAAATTTTGGTCGTCAAAGTCACGTTTCAAAAATGTTTCCAGGAATTTAGCTGAGGTCGCTATTTCATATGGTCTCCCTTCTTTTACAGCCCTCAATTTAAACCAAATGAACTACTCAAATAAATACACAAGGTAAGAGGAGGATGGTACTCTGGTACCCAAAAATTCTTGAGAAAGAGTATACAACTGATGTTTTTCCACTTGCATGGATTTGAACATTTTCAGCTCCTTTAGCTCCTTCTGTAACTCTTCCCCATGAAGTTTCTGAGACATAAGTTCTTCTGCCCACTTTTCCTTCAATTCCCTAATGGTATTCCTATGTTCAGCAAGGGAAACCATCCCTTCTTGATATCTCTCCATATGACTCCTCCACTTCCTCACTTCTATTCTCAGGATTGAGAGTTCTTTTGTTAGCTTCGGGATTTCTTCATCTTCAACATGTTATTCATTATGATGTTCCTCAAAATTTTGTCAATTTGGATTCTTGATGTCATTATGATGTACTGGTTCTTGTGAAACATCATCCCTTCCTTGAATTTCTCCTGTAGCAACTTCAACCATAGGAGTCTCTGAAACAACTTCTAGAGATGTTGGTTCTTGTGTAACAACATCCTCTCCTTGGATTTCTCCTATAGAAACTCCAGCAACTGATTGCAATGGTGTTGGTTCTTGTGTGACAACCTCTTCCTAAATTTTGATCTCCCTATATGCCTGATTGTTAGCTACAGCTTCGATAGGGGGATGCAAGGCCACTGGTTCTTGTGTAATAGAGCACTGCCCTTCTCTTTCTTCATGCTTCTGGGATTGTAGATTTTCTTTAAGGTATTTTGCAATATGGAGCTGTTCTTTGAGGATTTCAATGTCCCCTGAGGATTGTGACTGCATTTGTTCATCCTCTCCTAAATCCAAATCAGAAGTTATGTCCATTTCGGGATTGATTTCTTGTTGTAGCCTGAGAGTCTCCATAGAAATTTCCAGGGATGTTGGTTCTTATGTAGCAACAACCTGGTTAACTTCCTCATTTTCCTGTTGTTGGGTTTCCATTTCTATTAACTCTGTGTCTTGAGACGGTTTAGGAGTCACAACACAAACTTCTTTGTTAAATTCTGGAATATTTTCAATCTCTGGTTCATCTTCCCCCATTTGGGTGGAAACCTCAACAATAATATTCAAGGATGCTGTTTCTTGTGTATCAGCACCCTTTTTAACCTCATCATCATTCTTCTATTGAGGTTCCATGTCTATTAGTTCTGTTCCTTGAGAAGGTTCAGGAGTCACAATGCATACTTCTTCAACAAAATCAGGAATAATTTCAGCCTCTCATTCACCTGTCCCAATTTGGGTGGCAACTTCAATAGGAATATTCGGAGATGTTGGTTCTTGTGTAGCAACACCTTATTTATCTACTACTTCTCTTTGCTATATTTTCTCTTGGAGAGTTTCACCATCCTTCCAATCAGGTTGTCCTTGTTCTTCCATAGCTGCAGGTATGGGTTGTTGTGTCAAAAAGGCACGAACTATGACTTTGTAGCTTGACTGGTTAAATATTTCTCCACACACAAGGCAGACCACTCTTTCTTCATCCTCACAATCCTCAGTAGGAGTTGATCCTTCTAATTGGTCTGTAGCTTCAACCAGTGAGTGTAGCTTCCTTTTTACCTGTTTCATGCATGCTTCCTTCCAATTTTCTAGTTCCTTCCAAAGTGATTGTACTTCCTCCTTTAATAGCCCATTTTCATACAAAAGTCCCTCAATTTGAGGTTCTTCTGCAGTTGGTTCCTGTGGGGCATCATTTGCTTTGGGTCTTAGATTGGGGAATTCGATCTGTGCTTCTATGGTTTCCCATCTTGCCCGTGTTGCTTCAGCTGCTATAACTGACCTGGTTCTATTTCGTCTTATTGGTGGTGATACCTGTATTTCTTCTTTTGATCTCCTCATTTTCCTCTATAGTGTCAGAATATCTAGATTTGCAGCTGATGTGGAAGGGATATCCTCTATCTCAATGTTTTCCTATTCTTCCTCAATCAGATTTACTCCCCATTCAAGGGAAGATTCAATGGTTAACACTTCAATGTTTTCTTTTGTTATTGTTAACACCCAAAAATGGTTAACTACCTCATCTACCCCATTACATGGCTCATTTGTCCATTTTCCTACCATATCTCTATCAAAAACCTATAAAACCATCTAAAAGGTCACCAAAAAGCTTAAAATGCCTCCAAAAGGCTATGAAATCCTTTTTCCCTCCAAAAATATCCAAAAAGGAATAAAAAATGTAAAATAATGAGGAAAAAAGAGGAAAAAACCCTAAACAGCTAAAACCCTAAAAAGCTGACCTAAACCACATGGTTTTATAAATAAGTGATGGAGACCCATTATTCCATATCCACTATCATAAGCATCCTGCCTCTGCCGAAATTGTTCTCGAAACCCTAGCTCACCATTAAGCTACTTTCACCATTGAGAACTCTCTTCGGCCCATTTCCACCATCGGAGAAGGAGAAGAAGCAGCTTGGAGCTCGAAGCCACCGACATCGGATCAGCGCGACGGACTCCAACAACCTCCTCATTGGAGGTAACATCAACAAAGATTATTATTTATTTTTTACCGTATTGCTTCATGAATGTTTAAATTTAGTTTTTTAATTCTGTTATAGCTTTTTAATTCATATATCATTGAACTGCTACTAAGGAATCCATATTCCTTAGTAGGTGCTCATTTGCACAAGCTAGGGCTAAAACCCTAGCAACAGTTTTGGCGACTCCGCTGTCTTTTTTATTCATTTTATTTTCCGTTTAGTACTTTCGGCTGTCGTTTTTCGGCCGCCGTACACCGCCATTTTTCTTTCCACAGCCGCGGCCCGACCGCGACTGTTTCCTCAAAACCCGCGGCCCGACCGCAACTGTTTCCTCAAAACCCGCGGCCCGACCGCAGCTGTTTAGCAGAAAACCGCGTGTCGATCATGCCTGTTCACCCCAAACCCACGGTTCGACCGCAACTGTAGCCAAGAAACTCGCGATCTGCGCGCGACTATTGCCTTCAAACCCGCGGTCCGACCGCGCGAGTCCGCCCCATACCCGCGGTCCGCGAACTATTTTTTGTTTGCCCTTGTTTCTGCGCCAAAATCCAGCCACTTTGCTTCCATTTTCCTGCACTTGCACAGCCACCTGTTCCACTTGCACCTTACAGCCATTTCTGTCCCTTGTTTACAGCATTGTTTAAAAGATTTTAGCATTATTTATTTCAGAAAAATTTGCATTATTTATTACAGTTTTTCATACATTATTATTGTTATTGAGGAAGTTGCCCTGGCACTTTTATTTTGGATTCACAACCTCACCAGCACACAATCTATCCCCTAATTCAAGTGAGACCTAAAATCTACTTAACTCAACCAACACTATAACCTCATTTGAGGAACACAAAAGAATTTTGTAGTTAGGTAGGATCGGGGGGATAGGCTTCCAATAACACCCCTCGGTTATTTACATGTGAGATATAGTTGTTGTCCATTAGGGAACCAAAATCCCTTAGTATTTTTTGACACGGTCACAACCGGTTTATCAGAGGGCCTCTCCCTTAGGAGGGTTGAAGTCGTGAGATTGGTTCCGAAAGTCTGAGTGGAATACCAAAATCCATTAAGTAATTGAAGGGCTACCTTTCGCAGTTCTCGGAATACCCCTGTATAGGGATTATTGCGGTAAAAGGACCAAGCGGCAGATTTACCTTTCTGGACGTGTCATGAACGGGGTATCTTAGTTGCCATACTTCTAGGTTTGCGTACCCAGTGTCCCTCCCGGTAGGGGGATACTTTAGCCATTTGACTTTCCTATTTATATTGTCTGACTTGGATTTCATCACCTTGCAGAGGATATACTTAGTTGAGTCATAATACTATTAGTTAGGTGTTTGCATGCTCCCTTACCTCCTCTGGGTCTAGTGAGTCCACCGATTTTTTCTTTTTTAGGAAACCGACTGCTTATTGGTATTCTGACCACTTTGTTGACACTCCGCCTATTGTAGCACGCAGTTACACTAGGTGTTTTGAGTTGTTTTTTGGCCTGAGTGCCTTATTTTTCAAAGCTCTCCTTCTACACACACAGTTGCATTAGGGTTTTTGAGTTTTTTTTTCGACACCACAACCCACGTATTTGAAACCACTTGTCACCATTGACTCTCCGAGACATTCTCGTCGCCTCAAAGGCGAGCCCCCACAGCACGGTTCACTTGACACCACCCGTCATCACCGTAGATCTCGAGCCTTGTCACTTGACTCCACTCGTCAGTGGCATAGGACTCCGTCACCAGATTCCGAGAACACTCTTTACACTGCCCCCACTAGCCCCATGGCTGGCGTGAATCCTAATCCCTCCATTATAGGGACCACCGGCGGTACATCCGCCTCTATACCAGTTACCACACCCATCGTGGGTATTCCCTCCACGGGAGGCCTGTCTACCATTCCCCTCACCATACCTATTCCCACGGCAGGAATACCCATACCCACTCCATTAGTAACTCCTACCGCCCTTGGTGGCGCAAGACCTTCTCATGCCGCCGTAGTTCCCCCACTTGGGGGTAACCTCCCTCACATGACCCCTCCACCTGGGGGCATGGGCCCCAACGGGGTCCAACCCACTACCGTGCCACACCCTTCATCCAGTTTGCCATACATGGCTAGCCTCAACCTACCTGACCTAGCCAGGTTAACCAACGACCCCATCCGGCACAACCCTGTGTGGCCCCACATGCCTACCAAACTCCCCTCTGACATCCCTAAATTTGAGGGTAAGGCAGGTGAGGACCCACAGAACCATATCATGTCTTTCCATCTATGGTGTTCCTCCAATTCCATAGTAGACGACTCCATTCGCCTCCGTTTATTACAGCGCACTTTCACTGGCTCGGCTGCCAAATGGTATATCGAGCAACCCCACGGAACCCACACCACCTTTACGTCCCTGGCCTCGACCTTCCTCCATTTATTCCAGTTACCTGTTCGCTATGACGCAGGCGTCGAGATCCTCCTATCATGCAGACAGAACACGGCCACCCATATCACAGACCACATCCATGAATGGCGACGACGCCGTAGCCTATGCAAAATCAAGCTAGATGACCGGATCTTCCTAGATTGGTTCCTTAAGTCCCCCCTTCCGCTCATTGCTAAGGATGTGGCAGCCGAATGACCCCAGACTGAAGAAGAGGCTATCCTTAAGGCCCAATAGTTTGATCTCATTTACGCCCAGTCGGGTTATCTTTACACCATCATACCGGACGCCCCTCGAGGCGATCCCCCACATCACGATGCGTCGGGGGCATCCCACACTGCCGATGGCATCATTGGCCGCCTCTCTTCGTAGCCTCAGCCCTTTTCCATAGCCCGTCCTACTCCTGGACCTGAACTTTCACGGGCTACATCACAGTCCGGAGCAACCAACTCGTACGCTCACATGCCCCATCAACACCATACCCATGGACCCTCATGTCCACCTCAGTGTTTTGGAAATATGACTTCCGCTTACCCTTCCCTGGTCGCACCTCAGCCATACTATCACCAGCAGGCTGCACCAGATCTTGCACCGCCACAATCCCAACCTCATTATTATCAGCCACAGCCAGCCCCTACGGAAAACCCACAACCCGCTCCACAGCACTATCAACAACACCCTCAGGTTGCTGCACCTGTACAGCCTCCACCTCCATATTATCCACTGCAGCCTGCTCCCGCACCTGCGCAAACTCAGAATCCACCTACTACCCAAGGGCAGGTTTACGCCCAAGAAAACCCGCCGCAAAACCAGAACAACCAACG
>LPNX010151305.1:193966-220050 GCA_001517045.1 Pseudotsuga menziesii | reverse complement strand
TGACAGCCTTGACTCGAGACTTGCCCCCAAGGACACACCGAGTGGCTTGAAGATTTCTGCCACGTGATCCAGGTGTGTGAAAAGGCGGCAACAGGAGGCAAATTCAACAAATGGATAGTCATTCTTCAAGAGTTTGACTTAGATTTCCAATCTGCCAAATCCAAGAAATCCTTAGTTTTTGCTAAGCTCATTGCAGAATTTCGAGTAGAGGAAGATGTAGCCATTGAAGAAGACTCATTCCTAGATGAGCATATCTTTTTGATTTCCACCTCTGACCCCTGGTATAGAGATATACTTATCTATCTCCATACTTTAAAGTACCCTTCAGCTTTCTCGCAGGAAGAGCGCGTAAACTTCACATACATGCCAAGAACTACCTCATTATTGGAGATACTTTATATCGTAGGGGGGTAGATTTCATTCTGGTTCGATGTCTTACCCACGAAGAAGCAGAGACTGTCCTAAATGATGCCCATGGTGGAGCGTGTGGGGGTCATTTATCTAGGTTAGCAACGGCCTAGAAGATCTTACGTGCCGGTTATTTCTAGCCCACGCTCTTTAAAGATTGTGTGGAATCTATGAAGCATTGTCATCCTTGTCAACTTTACACCAGAAAGATTTGGTTGCATCCCACTCGCTTATTTCCCATCATCTTAGTGGGCCACTTCACGAAGTGGGGGATAGATTACGTGACGTGCAACCCAATCTCGGTCAGGGGGCACAAACATATCATTGTCACTGTAGATTATTTCATGAAGTGGGCAGAGGCAATGCCCACCTTTAAAGATGATGGGGAAACTGCATCTTTTTTCATTTTCAACCAAATTATCGCACAATTCGGTATCCCCAAAGAGATTGTCACTGACCAAGGCAGTCATTTCCAAAACAGTATGATGACTAAATTGACCACTATGCTAGGGTTTAGACAAGAACATTCATCTTTGTTCTATCCTCAAGCACATGGTCAAGTCGAGGTTGTAAATAAAACTTTGAAGACTATTCTCAAATGTACTATTAATGCAGCCCATTCCAATTGGCACATCATGATGTATCCTACACTTTGGGTATATCAGACCAATGTGAAAACTGCTCCAGGTTTTTCTCCTTTCCAACTCGTTCACGAAGTGGAAGCAGTTACCCTGGTCGAATGCAAAATACCGTCCTTAAATATTTCTATTCATGTGTTACCTGATATGAATGAGCTGGAGGAACATTTATTACATTCAGAACATCTAGATGGACAATGTAGAGATGCACTAATAGAAAAAAAAACCTCATGAAAATAGGGTAAAAAGCCAATACGATAAATTGGTCAAGCCTCAGATTTTTTCTGAAGGGGAGCTTGTCTTGCTCTGAGATCAAGATAAAGAACCCCTCGGGGCAGGAAAGTTCAGGTCCATGTGGTTAGGACATTATGTCGTGTCAAAATTGTTGAAGAAGGGAACATATGAATTGACATATTTCGAAGGGAATAAGTTGCCTTAGCTTATAAATGGGCTCTACTTGAATAAGTACCATGATTAAGCTTAGTAGTTTTTCCTATATTTTATTGTATGTATTTTTATGTACAATAGTTCATCAGTTTGTGTTTTTTATACCATCTGCTGGTTGTGACAGATGTCTTTCGAGTGGTTCATAGGTTTTGCTGATGGTGTCAGTCACCACACTTGTAATATGGCTTCCACCACATGGGTCATTTACTCACCCTCAGGGTAGTTAGTTTCCTCGGGAGGCACTTCCTTAGGTCCTGCTACCAATAATGTGGCCAAATATAGGGCTATCATTGAGCTTTTATGGGATTCTTTTTCACGTGGTATCACTCAGCTGGAAGTTCGACTTGACTCTCAACTGGTGATTTCCTAGCTCAATCGAGCTTATTAGGTGCAGAACCCTATTTTACTACGTCAGTTTATGCAAATTAGGTTATTGGAAATAAATTTTGAGGTTATTATATTCAATCATATTCCAAGAAATCAAAATTCATCAACTGATGCATATGCTGATTATATCTTGGATTGACACTTAACACATTTTACATAAATATATACAACATACATATAACAAAACAATTGTAAATAAACCAGGAAAAATATATATATATGTGAATATCTTCCCATATAGATAGGTCGAGTTTCTGATCCTCAGATCCAGTCATAACTGTATAATATACAAAAAAGATACAAAACATGAATCAAAGTCCATAAAATGCTCCTAAGTCTAAGCCTGACCACCCTAGTCACTTGGACCACCCTGGTCCCCCTGATCACCTTGATCACGCTGCTCTCGGGCTTTTCAGCCTCCTCAGCTTCAGCAGCCTCAACGACATCAATATACAAAAGTACTACTCTCGCTACGCACCTCATAAGGCATATCCAGACAGGTGGTATACCAACCAGTAGCTCCTACATGATGTCAGGGATATGATCAATGCGTAAGGTAGGTATTCTCTGGGTAAGCCTAGCCAACTTTCCGTCAAGAAACCTAATCAGACCCTGGTCCTCTCCCAACATAGGATGCACATACATGCGTGGATTCCCAGCAGGACGGACTGGTCCAATATCTGCATTTTGACATTTTAAAAGGATTAAAAACTCTTATACATATGTATATATCTTTATAATTGAAATCCATAAAAAATTTAAAATTTGAAAACAAAAATACCAACTCCCCCCATGCTCCTCCAGGAGGGAGGACAAGTTCGCTATCACCTCGGAAATATAACCCAGCATATGGAAACTGCTCCAAGGCTGGTAACTATCGCTCCCACCAAAAGTAGAAGTCGTCATCGTATACGCTTTAGACAGATCCACCACCTCCCTGGCGGAGGAAAATCTCTCCCCACCTACTCAGTCTATGCTGACGAGGAGAATGAACTAGAAATGGTACTGCGGGACAAAAACCGGGCACCCTCTTGAAGAAAAAGGCTACCAATATGCTGGAATAACCAAAATTTTTCTGCCTACCTCTTTTGTAGTCAGAGAGTTCCTTTCTCATTATCGGGATTACTCCCAAACACCAGTCATATAGAGCTCCCTGTATACAGTCCACCACAAGTCTCATTTAGTTCCGAGTTCAAAGGTGAAGTGATGATGACCCTGCAACCCTCACTATAGTGCTTGCCAATACCTGTAAGGGAAATTTGTGAATATGAACAATAGGGATACAACTACCGCTCTTTTGAGTGGCAGGCTCGCAGTATATATCTATGTAGTTATGTACACTTAGAAGGTCACTGCCTTTGCTGTTACCTTCCAAGTTCACCGAAGCTCCCTGTCGTGATAAACCAAAGATAAAATAGACATCTTCTGAAGTAACATCTAGAAACTCACCTTGAAGGTCAAACATACCAAGATTGTGATCCCAATAGTTTATCAAAAACTCTAATAGCCGGACATTTGACCACATAGGTGAGGTACAGAAGAATTTTAATAACCCACTTTGCAGTTAAACATTTACCGTGGGGGCATCTTGTAGAGCTTCTTGGTCCATGTCTTCATGTTCCCTCTACCTCCACTCAAGCACCATATTTCAATCTAATAAACAAGCAATTTAAACCATTAGATTCATATAAAAAAGTGATTGTTTTGACCCTACACAATCTTTTTCTACCTCGCGCAATGTACGTGACTGTCCTTTGGATAAGTCACGTACTATACCTTCGAGAAACTCGCGTACAGAATGTGTGTACGTGTATGTTGTATACCATACCCACATACACAATGTTCATGCTTGAGGGCATTGGAAAATATAAAAATTGGGCCAAAAAATGAAATTTTCTTGGATCAAATGAAAGAGCATGGAGTGTAGTTTTACTTGGCACTTCCAATTTTGAGAATTGTCCATCGAGTTGTTCACACCGAGCAATCAAAGGTAGAGGTAAAACTTGTCTATTTTGGGTAAAAATCAAATGGTGAAGTTTGTTATTTATATTTTGAACTATTTATAGAGAAATTATTTTCAAAGTGGGTTTTTTCCCTGTATTTCATATTTTTTATAAAATCAAACTAATGCCATATCTTTTTCTTCAATGTGACAGGTCTATGGTCATTTAAAGTTGTTTTTTCGGTCATATAGGATGGTTTTTTGGTCATTTTACATGCATTTTTTATTTATATCTAATCCATCTTAATCCTAGCATTAACGCTTCGACCATGGACTATGGTATCTTTAACCATTAGTTCCTCGTTTATGCCATTGTTCTTCCGTGGATAGGACTTTCCTCCCATGAGTATCCTCATTTAGAACCTACTTATTGTCTTTTGATACTCATGCTACAGCTGTCATAGGTTCAGGGGAGTCTTCTTGGCTATTTTCCACGCCAAATTGAACCTCATTTTGGTCTCTTTTTCCAAGCTATTTCTTTATAGGACTCCCCACCCTTATGGAGTTTCTTTAGGCCTAGGTCTAACTCCTCAAAATAGACTTGAATACCAAGTAAACTTGTCCATTCAAGCTCATTAAGAATATGTGAATGTGCATCCACATTAGTGGTAGGTTGTCTCTTTCTCGGACCATGTGGAATAATATGAGAAAGGATCACTCTCTTTTCTATGGAATTGAGAAGAGTATTCTAAGGTATAGGTTTATCACTTTTCTGAACCCGAGAGACTAAATTTATGGAAAAGGAACATGGTATGAGCTCAGTTTTCTCTTTTTCATGCTCTATACCTAAACATGAAAAATATTTTGAGTGTACTTCATGTCTTTGTCATGCTCGTTAAACACCAAGAACAAATCATGAAGTTTATTGTTGTAAGCCCCATTTCTCGTATTCAAATGGATCTTTCCGAGTGATGTTGATTTCCTTTACACTCGTAAAAATCAAGCTATGTGCTACTCTCAAAGGAGCGTTGGGTAGGTGGTAATTTAACCTTTTTTCTGGACCTCCCTGATTAAGTACGAAAAAGGTTTACCTTTTCTCCTACGAGAGTTAAGAGAGTTCTTATGTGGAATTTTTTATACTTGTTTGGCCTCAGGAGACTAAATTGGATGAAAAGGACCCCCGTGGAGTCTTCTTCGGGGTTTTCAGACTCTCTAAAAATGAAAACACCAGGTGAGCATGTACTAGTTCGGGCTCATAAAATCTACAAATCAGTGACACTATCAAGCATTATTCCCTCTTCTCTTCAAGCTTGTCAAAAAATGAAGAGAGACTTGAGTTGACTTTTTTGGACTCATTAAAATTTAACAGGGTAGATAAGGAAGAAGTTTTCTTTTGGTTCTCAATCGGTGGTAGCATGTCTTCCTTGAACATAGCATTGTCTATCTTTTCTGATACCCATGTCTTAGTGTTCACTTTCAACTTAGCTATTACTTCGAGTTTCTTACAAAGACCTTAGGTTCATATATATGGACTAAGTTGTGCAAACTTATGTTGTGATCACTTACACAACTTCCAGATCTTTGAAGACTAATCATTATGGTATATTGTGACTTTCATCCACCTTTGTAATATACGTGGTCTTGTACTCGAACCATATGATGTACTCAAATATTGTAAAGGAGCTAGTGTTCCAGTATATTGAACATATCATCCTCAGATATGAATTTGTATATGGCATTATTATATTTGTTTCAGGTACTACCTCTGCTCCATTGGACTTATGAGTTCTCCAAGATAATGATTATAATGTATTTTAGCCATTATTTCCCTCTAACCTCACACATTAGGAGGCATTTGTTATCAACCCAAATGGCACTTCTCTGTCCGAGTGTCGACATTCATTATGTTGGTACACAAAAGGACATCTTAGGATTGAAGTTTTCCAAAACACTATAGATGGGCATGACTTGGGATGCATTTACCCTTGAACCAGCTTGCCATATTATTTTTCTAAGTGTTGAGTTCTGTACGTGACTATCTCCATTGCAACTCATGTATGTACACGACTATTTCCATTGACAACTCGCATACTATACGCAACTATCTACATTGCAACCCACGTACATCAGTGTACGTGGGTTTACTTTAAGCAAATCGTGTGTCATACGCGGGTTTCCTATATCCATAGTCGTGTACATCTTGATTCAACATTAAAAATATAAAACATGATTAATGGAGATTAGTTGGGCCCTAATCATTAACTATCCTAACTGTTTCAACCTCCTCAACCTTCGAAACCACTCTTTTTACCAAAGTAGAAATAGAGGCCTTGGGGAGGGGATTAATCAATCAATATTGGAGAGAAAAGTTATGATGGTGGTATATCTTCAGAAGTCTTGGAGAAGTAGAACTCAGATTCCTTTGGTTGCAGAGGAGTCCTTGTCTTAGAAGCTGGGTTGTACTCTTATCTCATTCACTGATTGTTAATAAAGAAAATTCTTCTTCCAACATTGAGTTGAGTCTCTTTCATGTATTATGGTTAATGAATATTTTTGATTATGTAATGGATATATTGTTTATCTAACCTCTTATATATACATGCATAAGATATTACTTGGATAATTTGATCATTACAAGTGAAGGAGGTGCATCCCTGGAAGCTTTGGAGAGAAGAGGAATGGAAGAAGATCAAGCTTGGATCAACCGTTGATAAATGGGTGACTCAAGAATTTCTTCCTATTTCCTTTCTGTTCTCTATTAAAGATGATTGTCTGCAAGGTTACTAGTAAGTTTGTAACCCCAGACCCTAGGTTACAAGGGTGCTTAATCCTGAACAACAGAACTGGAGACTCCACTGGGGAATCCAGCCTAATGTGGGTTAGCCCTCTAGATCCTTGTTCAGTCTTTGCTTTGATTCAGCATGTGGTTTTATGTCTTGGTTTGGAATTGCAGTAGTGTTTTGGAGACCTTGATAATATTTTCTTTTTTTGAAATTTTTTTCTCCTGTATGCGGGTTGCTGTGCTACACAGTTGCGTACAGAGGCTTGTATACGCGGGTTTCTATATTGAAAAGTCACGTATAGTAAGTGGGTTGCTCGACTAGACAATTGCATACACACCTTAGCAATAAAATTTTGGATTTCTTGTCCCTATCCTTTTTTGGATTTTTCCTTGCTTTGTGGTCTTCTAGTACTGGCATTTCACTGTAGGTTTGAAAGCCCTATCAACCATACTTCGTGCTTTTCAGTAAGCCCTTGAGTTTTTGTTGTTTGGATTTTCTTTCTTTTTAGCAATCTAAGGTGTATTATCCTGTTGAGTGATAGGTCCAAGTGCTATGTATCTGAATCAATGATCAGGGTTCTAGATACCGTGTTCCCCATGCTATTTCAAAGTAGTTTCAGTTTGTCACTTGCCTTTTATTGATTTCAGTGGATTTCATTCATTGTGTCTTCCCAAGCTAGGTGTTTTCCAAGTTTCTTCCTTAGGTGGTTGATATTTGGTTCTTATAAGTCTTCTATATTTCATTTTTCTAGCTTTATATAGTCTGATTATTTAAGCATACTCAATAATTTTTGCATTTAGGTGCATAGTAATTTTTTAAGAGTTTGAAAAGTGAAAAGAAAAGCATTGGAAACATTTGCATTTGAATTGCATATTGTAGTTTTATTTTCAGTTTTTGAATAAAATCTCAAAAATTACAAAAATAAGTCTTAGTTTTCTCTTTCCTAGTTGCAATTTCATTAGTTCATATTTACAAAAAAGAAGAAAAAAGAAGCTTGCTTTAAGTAGTTATAATTTTCTTTGGAATTCATTTTATACACCTTTATTTACTTTTCTTATCGATTGTATAATATCATAGTCATTCACGCCACTTACCCTCTGACTAAGAACAACCATTAAAATGAATGCCATGATTTAAAATTTATTAGTAAGTTTTGTTTTATAGGGTCATACACCTACTAGCTTAGGCTACACTTATGGGATCAGAAGTGTAAACTCCCCATAATTAGTTAAATTTAGACGTAGTTTGCCAATCGATAGGTAAATCCTTCTTTGTGTTGATAGCATATACGAAGCTCCTCTCAAACGAGAGTTAAGCACAAGGCCGTGTGGAGGCATTGGAGTGAGGAGATAACCCTCCGATTACTTGTAAAAACATAGACCAAGTTTTTTATGCATCTGGGGATTCTGTCCTAGACAAAGTTTTGGGCTTTGCTACCCTTCCCATGCATACGAATCAAGATTGCGACTGTCCCCCTAGACTATTGATATAGTTAGGGTATCCTCTAGTCTCTTGGACATCTAGGGTTTATACATGGGTAAACCAGAAGGCTATTTTTGGTTCACCTTGGATGGGCTTGGAAGGTAACCCTTGTTGAAAGTGTAGAAGGGAAGTGTGTGATTCCTTCACTTGTACCTAAGAACCTCTTCAAGGATACCAATAAACTATCTCTTATCTTTCTACAGGAAATCATACCTTATACCCCTTGTGATTGTAGAGACTTTACGAAATTTTGTAGTGATTTCTCTGTGGTTTGTCTGTGTTTTAGCCGACCTTAGGGTGTGAAGAGTCAAATTTACAATCGTGGAGGACCAATCTGTTAGAAGGTCACGAAGGTTACAAAACTTTCCTCTACCTATCACATTGGAACCTCCACCTCCCCCTCAAAGGTGGAGATTGGACACAGATGGTTCTTTCAAACCGATAGGAGTTAGTGAAGTTCTGGGTAGAACTTAGGGAAAAACATGTTAATTTAAACACAGTTGAGATAGAAGACTTGTAGGATGACAAGTTTGCAAAGAATTTTAATTCACCTCTATCTGAATGAAATGATCCAGTGATTGTTCAGGTTCGTCCTTCCAATCCACCTGTGATTGGTGTCCCTTTGGGCAGAATAATGTCTACTACAAGAGAAAGTTCTTTCACTTCCACCTCAGCTACTCTGGATGAAGGGGTACTGCCTCCCCTAGTAGGTACCCCTAGAACAAGTATACCTACTACACTGTTAACTCCAGATAGCCGAGTGGTTCATCCACCAGCTCCCACAAGCTTAGCAAGTGATTTTGGTGGTATGGTCACTAGGATTCCTAGTGTACCTATAATTCCTACTTCCTTTGCACACACTGTTCAGAGTGGTCCTATAGGATCCTCATCTTTTGTCTAGGGTTTTCCTTGAAATGGGGATCACATTCCCCCATCCACTCCATACATAGGCCCAACACCCACATATCTAGGGGTGTAGCTTGGGAACCCTAATCTTTATGGTCAAGGTTTTCAAACTCTGGTTTTAGCTCCATTCACAAGCTCTCCTTTTTCACTTTTCAGCGGAGGGATACCTGCTGCTGTATTCTAAACCCCATCTTCGACTGGGGCAGCTAGAACCTCATATAGTACACCGTACATAAAAAATCCGCTAGCTTATGGATGGAATCCTTTCCAAAGCATCCCAACCACTTCGTAACTGACAGCAGGGGGTAACCCCTTCTTCACATATGGAAACATGGGGGAAAGTCCCTCTAATCCCCAAGTTGGTACTTTTAGTGCTTCGGTTAGACCCAAGCTCCCTTTCTTGGCAACGTTAAATTTTCCAAATTTGCCGAAACTAACCCGATGAGACATAACTCCTCTTGACCACTTGTTCCTACCAAGATGCCCTCGGATATCCACAAATTCGAAGGCAAAGTTGGTGATGATCTAGGAACTCATGTCACCACTTTCCATTTGTGGTGCTCTTCCAACTCACTGAACGAAGATTCAGTTCAGTTGGGGCTGTTCCAAATAACTTTAACCAGTACTACAGCAAAATGGTATATTGCATTTCCTTCTTCTGCATTTAATAGTTTTTGGGACTTGGCTAATGTATTCCTTAGTCACTTCCAACTTCCTATCTGATATGATTTCTGGATAGACTTGTTGTCTACCTTTCGGTAGGACAAGTCCACTCATATTTCAGATCACATCAAAGAGTGGAGAAGACAGAAGAGCCTTATCAAAGCCACTATTCCTTGTGAGTTCTTATTAGAATGGTTCCTTAAATCCCTATTGCCATATATATCTAAGGATGTATCTACTTTGGGAGTGACCAGAAAAGAAGAAGCTATCCTTAGGGCCCAATAGCTAGATTTGATATATTCGAAGTCTTGGATTTTATATGAGATTATCCCTGAGGCACCAAGGCCAATGCAAAATCTAGAGAAACCTAAGCCTAGACCCCATGCCGATGGTGTGGTTGGTACTATGAATTCTCCCACTGTAGAATCTTTGGCTAAACAACTCCATCAGTTTTCTGTCAAACATTGTACCATGAAGGCAGCAAAGGATGCCCACTCACCCAAAAATGCAAATGTTTTTGCACAAAATTCTCAGAAGGGAAATCAACAACCCATTGGGAAAAATAAGAAAGGAAAAAAGGGTGAGAGAAACCAAACAAACAAAAACCCATAAACAATGTCGATGGGGGCAAAAAAAAAAGAAGAAGGTGAAATTCCCATGTAAGTTGTGCCATGAGGATCACCTAACCCATCTATGTCCCCTTATGGAACAAGCTCAGAAGCTATTAAAGGGCCAATAACTGATTGTCCTGAAGGATCCTTTTCCCCAAGGATAGAATTCAGCTTCAGCTTCAAATGCAGTAGGGGTCACCCCAAATGCTCTTGACCCTAATTATATGAACATGGTTCGAGCTGAGACTTTAATACAGACCAGGAACAAGAACTATGAAAAATAGACCTCATAGAAGGGTAAGTCAATAGGTGAAACTTCTAACCCTCTCATGATTGAGAAGCCTGCTGAAATTATGCCCAAGATACCGAAAGGTGTCTTTAAGAAAATGTTGCACAATACTAATGCTAGGGCTACAGTAAACTACTCTGTAGTTGAAGACTTAGCCCAAAATCCTTGTGCAATTTCGGCTTTAGAGGTGTTATATAGTTGTCCTGCTTAGCTGGATGCACTCTTAGCAGCCTTAGGTAGTATGGACTCATTGATTCTCATGGGAAAATTTAATTTGTTTGATGTCAAAATTTGCCTGCCATAACATTTAGCCTTATCGATAGATGTCATCCATGGTGGAAAGACCATTGGAAGGGAAGTTGTTGAAAAGGGTGCTTCTACATGTGTCATGTCCCTGTCTTGTTGGAAAGTTCTTGGATCTCCAGAGCTGGTTCCATCGAACACCCTACTTACTACTTTCGATGGAAGGTCATTTTGTCCACATGGTATCCTACCGGATTTTGAAATTAAGTTGCCTAGGAAAGCAGTGTCTTTGGAGGTAGAGGTGATAGATGGACCTTTAGATTATAACTTGTTCTTGGGGAGAAGTTGGACTTACGCCATGTCAGCTATTGCATCGACCATTTTTCGAGTGGTAGTGTTTCCACATGAAGGGAAGTTGGTTACTGTAGGCCAACTCAGTTTTACTCGAAAAGGCCGCATGGAAACTAATGAGTCCACCATACCATTGGTTGATCAGGTTAGACCTGCTTCAGAGAGCTTAGGGGCTGGAATGTATGAATCATTGATGGGCACATTTGATATTACAGCTCTGATTAATTATATAGGTTCTACTAGTGTAGGTAATTCTATAGAAATGGTTGTTGATAGAACAAATCCTTGGGTTCTTCCTTCCCACCATGAAACTAAAGTTCCCTTATCGTCATCGCAAGTAGCTTATCAAGCTATTGGTCATACCGCTATTGACTCCATTTCGGTCCCTGTGATAGTCTCAGAGGATCCGGAAGAAGTCTACTTTCTTGCTTGGGTAGAGAACCCTTTGCATTATAGAGATTGCTTAGATATGGTTTTACCTTCAGACGAAGCCATTCAAGAAGCCATGTGTGGATTAGATAAGACCTGTGAAGATCTTCACCATCGATCCTATTTTCTTCTAGAGTTAAATAGGATCAAGAACCAGGAGTTCCATATGAGACTGGCAGGTGATGTTGGTACACCTATTAATCCCTTACCAAGGTAAGAAATATTTGTTGAGGAGAATACGACAAACATTTCTGCTATAATTCCTATCAACATCTCTGTAAATCCAAATGTTGTGGAAAATGTACACATCGGTGCAAACTACTCTCCAGAGGAGATTGCGATCTATACATCCTTGTTTAAGGAGTTCTGCGACGTATTTTCCTAGTAATATGAGGAGATGCCAGGCATTCATCTATCAATAGTCAAGCACGAAATCCGAACATACCCTGATGCTAGACCCATTTGACAAAAGTTGAGACCCGTCAACCCGCATAAAGCAGCGGTAGTTAAGGCTGAAGTTCAGAAACTGCTGAAAGCGGGTTTCATTTACCCCATATCTTTGACAGAACGGGTATCCAACCCTATTCCTATTGACAAAAAGTAAGGGAATATACACATTTGTACTGACTTTCGAGATCTAAACAAAGCCTGTCCTAAGGACAACTACCCCACACCATTTATAGATCAAATTATTGATGCTTGCGTGAGAAGTGAAGTCTTTTCATTTATGGATGGTTTCTCTGGGTATAATCCAATCCAAATTAAACCAGAAGACCAACATAAAACATCTTTTATTTGTCCTTAGGGTGCCTTCGCATACAAGAAAATTTCCTTTGGATTGAAAAATGTAGGGGAAACCTTTCAGCGGGTAATGAATTTTTCCTTTCATGACATTAAATCCTTTGTCAAACCCTACCTTGATGATCTTCCAGCACATTCTCATAAGAAGCTCGACCACCCATATCATTTGCGTTTGATTTTGCTACAAAATTCGCTTGAATCCCTACAAGTGCATTTTCTGTGTCGAGTAAGGGAGATTGCTCAGATTCATTGTTTCCAACAAAGGCATTTAGGTGGATCCTTTGAAAGTTGAGGCCATCGTAAATTTGCCTCCTCCTCGTTCTATCAGATAGCTTCAAAGCCTACAGGGGAAGTCTAATTTCCTTTGACATTTTATTGTAAATTATGCCAAGATTACTAAAGGTTACATGCGCCTATTGAAACAAGACACCCCATTTGTATGGGATGAAAATACACAACTTGCTTTTGAGACATTAAAAAAAGCTTTGATGTTGGCACCATTATTGCGCCCACCAGATTACTCTTGGGATTTTATATTGTATATGGCCACATCTGAGTCGACCATAGGGGTAGTACTAGTCCAGGAGGACGATAAGATCTAAGAGTATGTCATCTACTATCTCAATCGTGCTTTAGCCGGCCCTGAACTTAGGTATTCCCACGCCGAGTTGTTGGCTTTGGCACTTGTGTATGCTATTCAGAGGTTGTGTCACTACATCTTACTGCGGACTACGATGGTAGTGGAGGATGTTAATCCTTTTCAATATGTTTCGTCCCGATGGATAGTTGGAGGAAAATCCAACAAATGGATAGTAATTCTTCAAGAGTTTGACTCAGATTTCCAATCTACCAAATCCAAGAAATCCTTAGTTTTTGCTAAGCTCATTGCAGAATTTATAGTAGAGGAAGATGTAGCCATTGAATATGACTCATTCCCAGATGAGCATATCTTTCTGATTTCCACCTCTGACCCATGGTATGGAGATATACTTATTTATCTCCATACTTTGAAGTACCCTGCAGCCGTCTCGCGGGAAGAGCGACGTAAACTTCACGTACATGCCAAGAACTACCTCATTATTGGAGATACTTTATATTGTACGGGAGTAGATTTTGTTTTGCATCGATGTCTTACTGTTAACACCCAAAAAGGGTTCACTACCTCATCTACCCCATTACATGGCTCATTTGTCCATTTTCCCACCATATTTCCATCAAAAACCCATAAAACCATGCAAAAAGCCTCCAAAAGGATTAAAAAGCCTACAAAAGGCCATAAAATCCTCTTTTCCTCTAAAAATATCCAAAATTCCTCCAAAAAAGCAAAAATATCCAAAAAGGAATAAAAAATATAAAATAATGAGGAAAATGAGGAAGAAACCCTAACCCTAAAACTGCATGGTTTCCAACTATAAATAACTGATGGAGACCCCTTATTCAATATCCACAATCACAAGTATCCTGCCTCTGCCAAAATTGCTCGTGAAACCCTAGCTCACCATTGAGCTACTTTCACCATTGAGAGCCCCTTTTGGCCCATTTCCACCATTGGAGAAAGAGAAGAAGCAGCTTGAAGCTCGAAGCCACCGACTCGGATCACCGCAAAGGGCTTCACCAACCTTCCATTGAAGGTCAGATTAATAAAAGTCATTATTTACTTTCCATTGTTTTGCTTTATGAAAATGTTTAAATTTAGTTTTTAATTCCGTTATAGCTTTTAATCCATACATCATTGAACTGCTAATAAGGAATCCATTGTCCTTAGTAGGTGCTCATTCGCACAAGCTAGGTGTAAAACCCTAGCTACAGTTTTGGCGACTCCACTGGTTTTTTTTAATTTATTTTATTTTCCATTTTGTCCTTTCGGCTGTCGTTTTCGGCCGTCGTAAACCGACGTTTTTTGTTTCACAGTCGTGTCTTTACCGCGTCTTTCCAGCCCTTAGCTGCGACCCGACCGCGCCTTTCCAGCTCTTAGCTGCGACTGGGCCGCGTCCTTTTCCCTGTTTTCTGTGCTCTGACCACGCCTTTCCAGATTTAACCCGCGACCTGAGCGCGTCTGCCATTTCCAAACCCGTGGTCTGCCCGCGTCTGTTCTTCAGAAACACGTGGTCCGCCCATGTCTGTGCTTCGGAAACCCGCGGTCCGCCTGCGTCTGTGCTTCGGAAACCCGCTGTCCGCCCGCGTCTGTGCTTCGGAAACCCGCGAGCTGATCGCGCCTGTTTTCTCCAAACCCGCGGTCCGACCGCCGATCCGATCTGACTTTTGCACTTGTTCCTGCTTTTGAACCCAGCCCGTTGGCTGCCATATCTTCTGCACCTGCACAGCCATCTGTTCTACCTATAGCCTTACAGCCATTTCTGCCCCATTATTTCTGTTAACATTTTTACAAGCATTGTTTTAAAAAAAAAAATTCAGCATTGTTTACTCAAAAAATATTGCATAGTAAAATTTTTTTCATTTCAGTATTATTGTTATTTAGGAAGTCGCTCCGGCACTTCTCTTCTGGGTTCAGTTCATAACCTCACAAGCACACAATCTATCACGTAAATCAAGTGAGACTTAAAAAATACTTAACTCAACCAACATTCTAACCCCACTTGGGGAACAAAAAAGAATTTTGTAGTTAGGTAGGATCGACGGGATAGGCTTCCAAAAACATCCCTCAGTTACTTACACTTGAGACATAGTTGTTGTCCATTAGGGAACCAAAATCCCCTAGTATTTTTTGACACGGTCACAACCAGATTATCAGAAGGCCTCTCCCTTAGGAGGGTTGAAGTCGTGAGATAGGTTCCGGAAGTCTGAGTGGAATACCGAACTCCATTCAGTAACTGAAGGGCTACCTTTCACAGTTCTCAGAATATCCCTGTATAGGGAATATTACGGTTAAAGGACCAAGCGGCAGATTTACCTTTCTGGACGTGTCATGAACGGGGTATCTTAGTTGCCATTCTTCTAGGATTTGAGTACCCGGTGTCCCTCCCGGTAGGGGGATACCTTAGCCACTTCGCTTTTCAATTCATATTGTCTGACTTGGATTTCATCACCTTGCAGAGGATATGTCTAGTTGAGTCATAATACTTTTAGTTAGGTGTTTGCATGCTCCCTTACCTCCTTTTGGTCTAGTGAGTCCACCATTTTTTATTTTTAGAAAACCTGCTGTCTGTTGGTATTCTGACCATTTTTTGTTGATACTCTACCTATTGTAGCACGATGTTACAGTGGGTGTTTTGAGTTGGCCGTTGGCCTGAGCACCCTATTTTTTGAGCTCTCCTTCTGCACACTCGGTTGCATTAGGGTTTTTTGAGCTGTTTTGTAGTTACCTCAACCCACACAGATTTGACATCATTTTGTCACCATTGCTTCCCCGAGACATTCTCGGCGCCTCAGAGGCGAGCCCCCACAGCACGGATCACTTGATACCACTCATCGTAGATCTCGAGCCTTGTCACTTGACTCCACTCGTCAGCGGCATAGGACTCCATCACCAGATTCTGACTCCCCTTATTTTACCTCTGATTCTGAGCTGGAGTCTGAGAACCCCCTTTACACTGCCCCTACTAGCCCCATGGCTGGCGTGGCTCCCACTCCCATTTTGGGAGGGACCGTTGGTGGTACATCCACCACTACACCAGTTACCACACCTGTTATGGGTATGCCCTCCACTGGGATCCCATTTACCGTTCCCCTCACGGTACCTATTCCCACAGCAGGGATACCTATCCCCACTCCATTAGTGACTCAGACCACCCATGGTGGTGCAGGTCCATCCTATACCAACTTGGTTACCCCACTTGGGGGTAACCTCCCTCACATTACCCCTCCACTTGGGGGCATCGGCCTCAACTTAAACCAACCCACTACCGTGTCACATTCTTTGTCCAGTTTGCCGTTCATGGCTAGCCTCAACCTACCTAACCTAGCCAGATTAACCAACGACCCCATCCGACATGACCCTACATGGCCTCAAATACCCACCAAGCTCCCCTCTGACATCCCTAAGTTCGAGGGCAAAGCTGGTGAGGACCCACAAAACCATATCATGTCCTTCCACTTATGGTGTTCCTCCAACTCCATAGTTGACGACTCTATTCGTCTCTGTTTATTACAGCGCACTTTCACTGGCTCTGCTGCCAAGTGGTATATCGAGGTGCCCCATGGAACCCATGCCACCTTTACGTCCCTGACCTCCACCTTCCTGCAGTTCTTCCAGTTACCCATCCGCTATGACGCAGGCGTTGAGATTCTCCTGTCATGCAGACAGAACACGACTACCCACATCACAGACCACATTCATGAATGGCGCCGATGCCGTAGCCTATGCAAAATCAAGTTAGATGACCGGATCTTCCTAGATTGGTTCCTCAAATCCCTCCTTCCTATCATTGGGAAGGATGTGGCATCCGAAAGACCCCAGTCTGAGGAAGAGGCTATCCTTAAAGCCCAACAGTTTGATCTCATTTACGCCCAGTCGGGTTATCTTTATACCATTATACCTGACGCCCCTTGCGATGATTCCTCCAAGCACGATGCGCCGGGGGCATCCCATGCTACCGACGGCATCATTGGCCGTGTCTCTTTGCAGCCTCAACCATTTTCCGTAGCCCGTCCTACCCCTGAACCATCACGGACTGTCTCACAGTCTGGAGCAACCAACCCATATGCTCACATGCCACATCCCCACCATACCCATGGACCCTCCTGTCCACCTCAGTGTTTCGGTAATATGACTCCCGCTTACACCCCCCGGGTCGCACCGCAGCCCTACTATCACCAGCAGGCTGCACCAGCTCCTGCGCCGTCACAAGCTCAACCTCATTATTACCAGCCACAGCCAACCCCTGCGGAAAACCTACAACCCGCTCCACAGCAATATCAACAACCCCCTCAAGTAGCTGCACCAGTGCAGCCTCCACCAACATATTATCCAGCGCAGCCTGCTCCCGCACCTGCGCAACCTCAGAATCCACTTGCTGGCCAAGGGCAAGTTTATGCCCAACAAAACCCGCCACAAAACCAGAACAACCAACGCAACCAGGGCCAACAAAACTGCGGCAGGGGCCGAAATCGTGGGAACAACCAACCAGCCGACCAAGCTGGTCAACCCCCTAATCCTCTCACTCATAATAATGCGGCCCCTGCTAACCAAAACCCTGACTTCCCGCCCAAGCAGGATAAAAACCCCAATTTGCACACCAACTATCCTTGTTCTGTTTGCGGGGTCTATGGCCACTACACACATTTTTGTCCACATATGGAACGAGTTCGACAACTTTTGGCTGCTGATATAAACCGCCAAGGGCAGGCAGCTACTCAAGCACCACTTAACCCCACACAACCCCAGCAGCCACCTTTGGTGCTGCAAAACCCCTTACCAACCCAAGGCATAGTGAACACTGAACCATTGGCTCCCCCTCATGCTAACGCACCAACCCAACAAATCACTTACGCTGCTCCTGATCAACCCATAGTGGACTCAGGGACCCACCACTTGTTGATGATGTCCTCCGATGAGGTCAACCTTCAGACTCGGCAGAACCAATATGGCTCCACCCCTGAAGCCCCTCCTGCCGATAAAACCACTCACGCTCATCCCACGGATCAGGCGTTAAGTATACCTCCACCTCCACCAGAGGGTGCTCCCAAAGCACCTCGTTTCCCACTTCGTCGCATCAACATTAACCCCAATGTGCGGGCCGCGTCAAACTACAGCATTGTCGATGACTTAGCCCAATCTCCCGCAGCCATGTTTGCGTTAGAAGTCTTAAAAAAATTCCCTTCGCAGTGCAAGACTTTACTCTCAGCCATTGGGGCTGTCGATCCAAATGATTCGCAGTTAATGGCATTTGATTTGGACCAATCCGAACCTCGCCTGCCTTCCAATCTGGCATTCCAAGTTTCTGTTTCCATTCGGAATTTTGTCATCCATCGATGCATTATTGATGAAGGGGCCTCTAGATGTGTCATGCCCACCTCCATCTGGTAGAAACTGCGATCCCCCCCTCTCCAGCCATCCGCTACTGCATTGCGAGCCTACGGCGGCCGTTCAGCTCAACCACAAGGCCTATTAACGACCATCCCCCTCCAGCTGGCTAGCAAAATTGTCCACATAAACATCGAGGTTATCAATGCACAGCTTGATTACAACCTTTTACTTGGCTGTAGCTACATGTATGCCATGCGGGCAGTTGCTTCTACCATTTTTCGTACCATGATGTTTCCCCATGAGGGACGCATGGTCACGGTTGACCAACTCACTTACCATGATCCCAATGCCCCCGCAACACCCGAAAATGTTCTCCCCATGGTTGAACAACCTGTCTTAGGTGCCACCACCTCATTAGTTTCTTCTACGGGGCCCGGAGTTTACTCAGATGCGCCAATGACCTCGACCTTCCCATCTATTCCACCCCCGTCTCTTGCCACTGAAGTGTCTGACCTATGTACCCTGTCCCACATCACGCAAACTCCTACTAATCAAACACCTTTGCTGCCTAAACCCCCTTTGGTACCTAGTCACATTGGTGCTACACCCATTCATACCATTCCTTTCCTCTTCCCTCCCTCAGGAGTGGCTAGCGCCCCGGTCATGGCTACCCTCAACCTCCCTGGGTTAACTTTAGGATTACCCGTTTGGTATCTTTCGCCTCCCATTCGTCCCCCGACACCAGATGTCATCCTGCAACCGGTGCAACCCATCATCACTACTAGTCAACCACCTCCCGGTGTCGCTACCCCGTCACCCTCCGCAAAACCCCCCGCTCCTCTTACCAAACCCACTGGGGGCAGAGGCCCCCAACCTTACACTGCTGTCCCACCTCCTAAGACAGTAAAAACCCCCCTGTGTTTCGTGCTCCTCTCAAATGCGCGCTATGCGATGAGTTGGGCCATGCGACTCACCTATGTCCTCAGTTACCAGCATTAAAGGAGTACATGCAAATGCTCGACGACGACCCCACCATCCCAGTTGTCCATCTAGATCCAACCCCGACGCCTCGTGACAAATCCCTGCGCACTAACCACTCCTATGCCTTATGCGATGTTTACGGGAATTACTCCCATCACTGTCCCGATCTCCCCGAGTACAGAATAGCTCTCTTTGAGATGAACAATCTGGATCTTGAGACGGCACCTCTCACCACTAAGGAAATCCATTCCCCGGTCTCTTCCCCTTCCGGAGAGGTTAATACCACTCTCTTTGAGATGAACAATCTCGATCTTGAGACGGCACCACCCACCATTGTGGAGATCCACCCCCCGGACTCTTCCTCTTCCGACGAGATTAGTACCATTTATATGATCTCTTCCACCACCACTCCTCCGTCAACTGATTTGACGACACATACATTTCGTACTGATGAGGAGATCCTTGAGGCTCTCACTGCCCCTGATTACCCCTAGGATGACATGCACCATCGTTCCTACTTCCTCCCAGATGAACCCTCCTCTAACATTGCTCCTCAATTTCCAGTTGAATCCAAAGATTTTCTTCCCCCCAAGGTCGACTGGTTCAAGGACCCTATTCCTGCTCCTGACGCCTTCGAAGAGGGTAACATGGACAACATCTCACCTGTCATCCATATTGATATCTCTGCCCCCGGCGGCACCCCTGAACTCATCGCTTTAGGGGCATGTTGCACTAAGCAGGAGATTGAGGAATACAAAACACTCTTCAAAGAATTCCGTGATGTCTTTGCCTTGTCCTATACCGAAGTGCCTAGTATTGACCCTGCCATTATAGAACACCACATTGACACATGGCCTGATGTACCCCCCGTTCGTCAGAAAAAGCGTCCCATTCATCCCTCAAAACTCCCAGCTGTCAAAATAGAGATTGAGAAACTTCGCACGGCCGGATTCATTTATCCTATTGCCTATACCACATGGGTTTCAAACCTTGTTCCTGTCAACAAGAAACAAGGCACCCTTAGAGTATGCACTGACTTCCAAGACTTAAACCGCGCTTGTCCCAAAGACAATTTCCCTACGCCATTTATTGACCAGCTCATCGATGCGTGCGAGGGGCATGAAGTCCTCTCATTCATGGACGGTTTTTCCGGATATAATCAAATCCAAATCCGAAAGGAAGACCAGTATAAAACCACTTTTACTACCCCATGGGGCACCTTTGCCTATCGCGTCATGCCTTTTGGCCTCAAAAACTCTGGTGCCACATTCCAGCGGTCCATGACCTATTGCTTTCATGATTTGGTCCATATCCTGCTCGTCTACCTTGATGACCTTACAGCTCGTTCCCGAAAACGATCAGACCACCTCAATGACCTTCGGCAAGTTTTTCTGCGTTGTCACAAATATCAAATCCGCTTGAACCCACACAAGTGTGTCTTTTGCGTTTCGGCAGGCCGATTGTTAGGTTTCATCATTTCCTAGAAAGGAATTACTGTTGATCTCCTGAAATTCCAAGCCATCTTAGACCTTCCTTCTTCGCGAACGCTCCGACAACTCCAAAGTCTGCAAGGGCGATCCAATTTTCTTCGACGCTTCGTTCCTGATTACGCCACAACCGTTCACGGTTTCTTGTGCCTGCTCCGTACCCACGTACCATTTTTCTGGGACGCGCAAGTAGAAGCTGCATTCGAAGACCTCAAGAAAGCTCTCACACAAGCCCCCTTGATCTCCCCTCCGGATTTCTCTCAGGACTTCATCCTCTACATCTCGGCATCTGAACATGCTGTGTCCGAAGTCTTGGTTCAAGAAGACACCTCACGCCAAGAGAATGTCATTTACTACGTCAGCCAGACCTTGTCTGGCACACCCCTACGTTACCCATATGAGGAGAGACTAGCCTTAGCCGTGGTATTCTCCGTCCAAAAATTGAGACACTACATTTTACTTAGTCATACCACAGTTGTCGCCGATTCTAACCCCATGGTATATCTCTTAAACCGGCGTCTCCTGCAAGGTCGTGTGGCTAAATGGGTCATTATCCTCCAAGAATATGACCTCACATTCTGAACACCTAAGAGCACTAAATCCCTTGCGCTTGCCCAGCTCATCACTGATCTCCCTTCCTTCATCCCGGCCCCACCTATCTTCGAGGAGTTACCCGATAATCACTTGTTCACCATCTCGTCCGAAGACCCATGGTACAGTGATATCTTGCTATACCTGCGCACGCAAAAGTTCCAACCCACCGTCACTCGTAATGGACGTTGTTTTATCCGTCATCATGCCTCTCGCTACCTCCTCATCGGATATGTCCTTTACCGGCAAGGAATCGACACGATTCTTCGTCATTACCTTACACACGAGGAAGCTGAACAGGTCCTTAATGATTGTCATAGCGGTGCCTGCAGCGGCCATTTCTCAGGGATGGCCACTGCCCAAAAGGTCATCCACGCCAGATACTTCTGGCCTACACTTTTCACTGACTGCATCACTGCGGTCAGGCATTGCCATAACTGCCAACTTTTTGCCCCCAAATCCCGGACACCACCTGCTCCGTTACACCCAGTCGTCACCGTTGGTCCCTTTTGTAAGTGGGCCATCGACTTCATGGAGTGTAGACCCACATCTGCGAACGACCATAAGTACATCATTGTCGCCGTTGATTACTTCACCAAATGGGTGAAAGCCATGCCCACCTTCAACTGCACCGCTGAGACTGCTGCCCGTTTCTTTTTCAACCATGTCATCACTCGATTCGGGGTCCCTAAACTGTTGGTCTCAGACCATGGATCACACTTTGAAGACTCCGTGTGGCGTGAGTTATCCACCTTCCTTAAGTTCCAACACCAGTTTTCCTCGGCTTACTACCCTCAAGGGAATGGTCAAGTCGAAGCTGTTAACAAAATCCTCAAAACCATACTCCAACGTACTGTTGATCAGCATAAGTCTAATTGGCACCATATGCTATTTCCTGCCTTATGGGCTTACCGTACCTCCACCAAAACTGCCACCGGTTTTACCCCGTTTCATTTAGTTCACGGTGTAGAGTCTGTCCTCCCCATCGAGTGTCAGATACCTGCCTTACACATCGCCGTTGATCTTCTCCCCGATACCTCCCCCCTTGAGCACCGTCTGTTATCCCTCGAACAAGCCGATGAAGATCGTCGTGCCACCCTCCAGAACATCGAGGCTGCCAAAATCCGCTCCCAAGCCAGTTATGACAAACATGTTCACCCCCGAACTTTCCACGAGGGGGACCTCGTCCTCGCCTATGACCAAGCCAACGACAAAAAAGGTAAAGGAAAGTTCGAATCCATGTGGCAAGGCCCTTACATTGTGCAGACTTGCTTAGGTAAGGGGGCATACGTTTTAGCCGACTCTGAAGGCCACCCTTTACGCAACCCCCGTAATGGGTTGTACCTTAAACGTTTCTACCCATAACTGAAACCGCGACCTCATTGGTCCGCATTGTACAGTTTGCTGCCTTTATGTTTTTTTTACCTTTTTGACCATAATCTCACACTCATTGTTTTTTGCATGCCCACAGATGGACCATTTTCCACCTCGTTACATTGGCTTCGCTGATGGCGCAAGCTGCTGGTCTCCCAACCTTGCTTCTGCAGCATGGGTCTTGTATTCCCCTTCCAACGAACTGATTCACCTTGACGGAACATGTATAGGCGCTGCTACCAATAACCAGGCGGAGTATGATGTTGTGACCGGTCTCCTGACTGCTGCCCTCCAGATGGGCATACGTCACCTTTAGGTGTTCTTAGACTCCCAGCTACTTGTCTCCCAGCTCAACAACTGCTACCAGGTGCGCGATCCTTGCCTCTTTAGAAAATTCCTGCGTACAAAACAACTTAGCCGATAGTTTGAATCCATCACATTCACGCATGTCCCCAGAGCTCAAAATAGTGTCGCAGATCAAATGGCCAATAACATCCTAGATTGGCATATCAATCACACCATATAACATCTCCATCATGCATCATAGCATCTCATCCAACCATATAAAAAACCAAAAATACTGCAATGCATCAACATTTGCATCCATAGAGGCATCCACATGCCCAATCATACATAAATCATGTCACATCAAATAATATACACAAGGGGCATCCACGTGCCCAACATCCTAGACTACTTGCACCCACGTGCAATACAAACATATCAACCATCATAAAGCGCATCCACGTGCGTACCAATGATAAAACAACATAAAGGTGCATCCATGTGCATAAATATATATATCAAACCAAAAAATATATACATGAGCTATACATGTCATGAGTACCCCTGTACTCAGCTATACAAAAAATGTATGTACATCCCTGAAGCCTCGTAAGGTACAGGCCGCAGCTACAAAACTAGGGGGGGAGTCCCCTGCACTCCCTATAGAGAGTCGTATCCTACATCACTACCAGTATCCGTAGCCTCTGAGTCCTCCCCCTGCTCCTCCTCCGGTGAGTCCTCATCCCGTCTGGACCCTTGAGCCCGTGCCCTGTCCGCCAATAGAGCCACCCGGATCGCGATCGATCTAAAATACCGGGGTGCCCCCAAACAATCCTGGACCACGGCTGGCTTCAGGTCCCGCCATCCCGCATCAGTCACTCCCTCCAGCAACCGCTCTAATAGCACCCGTACAGACTCCAGAGTCCCCTCGGCATCTGGACGACGCAGCCCCCCGTTGCCCAAGCAAAGCTAGAACGGCCACAGTACCTCTGCGCGCCACATGTCCTGGCGGTGGCCTAGGACCCACATCTGCAAAACATTAAATTGTCAGTTACCATATATCAACAATATATCATATACATAAAATGGACAATGCAAACAAATCATACATACCATCTGGCCCCCATGCCTGTCCTGGTGGCCGTGGAGCATCCGGATCTCCAGTGAAGTCCATATCCTTGTATGGATAGTCCTCCAACGTCAGTGGTAGCTGGAGCCACTGCAGGTACAGCTCCTGAGTGAAGTAACGCCCAACGTCCCCGCCACCACGGTGGCGCATCATCTCTCCCCACTGAATCATCCTAGGCTCCCTCAAGCCCCCTGCTCTGACCGGCACTCGCGGCCGCAGTGTGGGGACTCGCTCCGTAAAGAATGCACACAGGAATGACCCATAACAGAATCCCTTGCCAGATTCCTTCGCTGCGGTCAGCTGTCGCTGCATGCAGGTCAGGAACATCTGGCCCCAAGCAAAATATGTCCCGCCCAGCACACACTCCACAATCTGCATCTGACCCCCAGACACCTTCTCAGGTGACTGGGACCCCAAAATCCGCACAACACATGCAGCCATCGCCTGTACTGCCGGCTCTCGTAAATCCCTCACCAAGAGTGCATTCCGATGCACCCGAGCGTCTGGCCGACAGAACCGCTCCACCATATCCTCCATATCCAAATCCGCCGACACCCGCGGCTGAGTATCTGCTACCCTCCCCAGGCAGGGCAACCCAGTCAAGAAATAAACATCAGTGAGGGTGAGATCCACCCTCTCTCCCTGCACTCTGAACGCCAATGCGTCTGGCTCCCAGAACCCGACCAACCGGTTCAGCAGCAACCCTGCTGACCGCATCATCGGAACCTCCGCGAACTTCAAAAGTCCGAAGAGTCCTAACAGTGACCGCACCCGGCGATCCTCTCGAACCACTGTCACTATCTCGTCTGGAACCTCTCGCTCCCTCCATAGTACCTGTGGCATCCTGTCAATCACACAATGAAGTCCCATTAGACTCATCCCAAAATAATCAACCTTCCCTTTCATCCAAAAAACCGGGACAGCTCGGCCCCCGACCGCGGCTGTCCGGCCTGCAGCCGTGGTCTCCGACCGCGGCTGTTCGGCCTACAGCCGCGGTCTCTGACCGCGGCTGTCCAGCCCACAGCCGCGGTCTATGACCGCGGCTGTCAGACCTACAGCCGCGGCCTCCGACCGCGGCTGTCAAGCCTGAACCCGCGGTCTCAGATCGTGACTGTCCATGTCTAAACCCGCGGTTTCGACCCCCTAACCCGCGGTCTACCCACGTGGACCGTACAAATAATCCCCTGGGACCCACTACCCACCCCCCAACCCCAAACAAAATGCAGGTATGAGTTCAACAGAATACCTGTATCTCTCGACTCTGCAATCCACCGGTCAGATCGTCCAGAAAAGACAAGTAAGCTCTGGTCCATTGTGCTCACGAATCAAAGTCCAATAGTCAAATGACATATGTAATGTTGGGCCCACTTCCTATTTATAGTCCATTGACATTTTCTTGTTTTGGATTTTCTGAACCCATACGGCGCCCATTTTTCGAACCGTTTCCACCATTGGAATCAGCACGAGAGGACCATCATGATGGTCACCTCGTTGCATTATTTTTCGCTATGTCATTTTTTACCCATTTTTCAGACACCAGTAGTCGTCTCGGTTTCCGTGCCACTTCGGCCGTTCTCCATTTTTAATATTTTTTATATCACCGGATTCATTTTTCCGAGCTCATGATGATGCTTGAGATCATTTCTCGCTCTCACTTGGTACAATTGCCACATTGCGTCCCTACACCTCGCCGCATTAGTTTGCGCGCCACATCGGCCGTCATCAGATTATTTCACACTTTTTTCATGAGCCATCCACTACTGTCATACTGCAAATGTTTCGTTATTTTGCCACCGTTCATTCACCCCGCAAGGAGGCCCACCAGTGTTCCCCCCACCCTCAATCCTGGTCATCATCAATATTCCTTGATTGAACACTTCCTCCTTGCTTGGCCATTAATTCAGAGTCTTCTTCTTTGCTTTCAGACTGCT
>LPNX010151305.1:57535-182894 GCA_001517045.1 Pseudotsuga menziesii | reverse complement strand
CCATTGTTCCTTCCGCAGAATCGGCTCTTGGGAGCATCAGCACACCCGCTGAATCGGCTCTTCCACCATTCTCCCTTCCGCCGAATCGGATCCTCACTTCACCTACCGATCCGACGTATCGGCTCCCGGAACCATCATCACAGCCGCAACGTCGGCTCCCACATCAATCTCCCAGCCGCAACGTCGGCTCCTTTCCCATTCCTTCCTCCGCCGAACTGGCCCCCGGACCTTTCTATCTTCCGCCGAATTGGCTCCCCGAAAGCTTCTACCTTCCACAACGGCAGCTCTCGGGGTGTTCCAACCCTTCCGCAACTGCGGCCGTCGGCAGCCTTTCCAATCGGAAGCCCAAGTGATTCACCATCCGCAACGTCGGCTCTTCGGAAGTTCTTCCCATCCGCAACGACGGCCCCTTGGAAGCTTCAATCCTTCCGACGTATCGGCTCTCCAACCAATCTCCCTTCCACCGTATCGGCTCTCCAGGAGTTCCAAACCGTCCGCTCTTTTCTTGGACGAACTCTTCACATCGGGCGTCGGCTGAATCTTGAATCGGACGCAGGATTGCTTAGCCGTCCGCAACGGTGGATGGAAGACTTTTCCAAGTCTTCCGCAACGGCGGAAGTTCACTTCCTTCAATGGCCCGACCGTTCCATACTTAGCCAAAATTCCGAGCTTTCTTTTCGCGCGTCGGCGATCGGATGGATCTTCAAACTCTCCGCGGCGTCGGCGATCGGACGGATCTCGAATCGGACGTGAGATCACTCCGCCACCCGCAACGGTCGGAGGGGAAGATCGTTGTCTCATCCGCAACGACGGAGGCTAACTCCATGAGCCCTTCCGCAACAGTCGGATGGGAGACTTCAGCCATTCGCCCGTAACGGTGAATAGAAACTTCTCCAGCTCACCCGCAACGGTGGAATTCCACTTCCTTTAGTGGTCCGACCGCTCAAAACTTAGACCGAAAATTTTCTTCAAAGTTTCCCCTTCGTCGGAGATCGGCTCCATTGCTACGTCGGCGGTCTAACCCTTTTTCCAGCCGCAATGGCGGACTGTTAAATGCCAAATCCTTCCGCCACAGCGGAAGTCCTTCTACTATACCCTCCGATGACCCAACTGTTCAAGCACTTGGGCGATTTTCTTGAAGTTTCCAGTCTGATTTCTGCTGGGTAAGAAGAAGTTCTGCATCTGCTGAACAGAGAAGGTAATTCTACCTTCTGTCACTGCATATTCTTGGCCCATAGAGGCCCATTGTTGCAACCATGGTGCTCTGATACCATATTGTCACGTCCCCGTCCCTCAACCAGTGAAGAGGACGCGACCAACACAACCGGGCAAAATGCCCAATGAACATAAACAGAAATCAAATGAAATCAATGCTGGAATTAAGCATACACAGATGCATTTATCTTCATTCATACAGCGGAAGCAAACACACATTCCAGCAATCACATGTTCATCATAATTCCATATACAATTGTTATAATTGCAGAGATAGACTGGCAGCACTTATCTGTTAATGAAGAATTCACCCGCAACCAGCTACGTCGCTGCAACGTTCCACCCAACCATAGGCCAGCTTGCTCATCAATCTCTCAGCAACGCTGCCACCCCCGAGCTGGGCATGATTCCTCCGGAATAAAGGTCAATTGCAGGCTTATACATAGCCAAGGGGACATAAGCAACAAAACAACACAGCTGGGTTTCACAGGATTTCAACAACCAAGCCAAGACAGCACAGTCCAAAGACTATCCATTGCACTCAGGTAACCAATCAGCTGTCACAGCTTAAAACATGGAAAACGAATTGCACAGCCCCAAAAACAGAACAGCAAACAAACTACAACAGGGAAAAACGACCCAACTAATCTGTGAGACAGCCAAAACCATGAATGGCCCTTCACAGTCAGTCGTGGATGCAAAAGCACGGCTCTCAGCTCACTATGTGCGCCCCAAACAGAAGAATACCTACGCGTGGGTAAACAATCCGACCCAGCAAGGAAAAATAACAGACAATGGAGGCCCTGCGTGAAGAAAAACAACTTCGTTTTTGCCCGTGGATGCACACACAACAGCAAGGACACGATTTTGCAGTTCGTGGGTACTCAGCAACTCGTGGGGAGAGGAAGAAAACCTACGTGAGACCCAAAAACGCCCAGAGCCCATGCATGAGAAGCCAACAGACCAAAATCGTGGCAGAGTGAAATGACCAGGGAAGAGTGTGTGAGGGTGAAGAATGGGCAACGTGGGTGGAGTGGGAAATTGGGTAAGGCTGACAGCCTCCCACAACCACCACCACTTCAGCAATAAATTCCCTCAGCCATAACTCCTCAACCACCAGCTGAGCATTAAAGAGGTTGACAAGGTTGGATGAGACAAAAAGGGTGACAAACAACAAAAATGGTGAAACACAAGGTAATAAAACATGGGTTTTTCCCCATAACCCAAGGTTTGACATCCCCCTCCCCTTATCCTTTGGAATCATTCCCTTTTCATTCAACGTTGCACTGCCGTAGCTGGTTGTGGTTTATTTTAATTGATGTGCGGGTTTACATGATGTCAAAATATAAGGTGCCGGATAGCACGACAAACCATCAGCAAATATCCCCATTGCCGAACATACACAGCCAAATCGATGGTGGGGCTTTTGCCTTGAGCTCCTCACCATGATTAATTACAATATATACATCATGCAAACGGGGTCGAAACCGGGGACATGACAACTTGCGGTTTCGAGAATTGTCCACCGAGTCGTCCACATCGAGCAATCAAAGGTAGAGGTAAAACTTGTTTATTTTGGGTAAAAATCAAATGTTGAAGTTTTTTATTTATATTTTGAACTATTTATAGAAAATGATTTTCAAAGTGGGTTTTTCCCCATAGTTCATATCTTTTATAAAATCAAACTAATGCCATATCTTTTTCTTCAATGTGACAGGTCTATGGTCATTTAAATTTGTTTTTTTGCTCATATAGGATGGTTTTTTGGTCATTTTGCATTTATACCTAATCCATCTTAATCCTAGCATTAACACTTCGACCATGAACTATGGTATCTTTAACCATTACTTCCTCATTTATGGCATTGTTCTTCTGTGGATAGGACTTTCCTCCCATGAGTATCCTCATTTAGAACCTACTTATTGTCTTTCGATACTCATGCTGCAGTTGTCATAGGTTCAGGGGAGTCTTCTTAGCCATTTTTAATGCCAAATTGAACCTCACTATGGTCTCTTTTTACAAGCTATTTCTTTATATGACTCCCAACCCTTATGGAGTTTCTTTAGGCCCAGGTCTAACTCCTCAAAATAGTCTTGTTTGTCGAGTAAACTTGTCCATTCAAGCTCGTTAAGAATATGTGAATGGGAATCACCATTGGTGGTAGGTTATCCCTTTCTCAGACCATGTGGAATAATACGAGAAATGATCACTCTCTTTTCTATGGAATTGAGAAGATTGTTCTCAGATACAGGTTTATCACTTTTCCAGACATGAGGGACTAAATTTACAGAAAAGGAACACCTGGTATGAGCTCAGTTTTCTCTTTTTTGTGCTCTGGATCTAAACATGAAAAATATTTCGAGTGTACTTCATGTCTTTGTCATGCTCGTTAAACACCAAGAACAAAGCATTGAGTTTATTGTTGTAAGCCCTATTTCTCATATTCAAATGGATCTTTCTGAGTGATCTTGCTTTCCTTCACACTCGTAAAACTCAGGCTATGTGATGCTCTTGAAGGAGCGTTGGGTAGGTGGTAATTTAACATTTTTCAGACCTCCCTGACTAAGTAAAAAAAATGTTCACCTTTTCTTCTACGGGAGTTAAGATAGTTCTTATGTGGTATGTCTTATACTTTTTCTGCCTCAGGAGACTAAATTGGATGAAAAAGGACCCCCCTGGACTCTTCTTTGGAGTTTTCAAACTCTCTAAACATGAAAACACCAGGTGAGCATGTACTAGTTCGGGCTCATAAAATCCATGAATCAGTGACACTATCAAGCATTATTCCCTCTTCTCTCCAAGCTTGTCAAAAACTGAAGAGAGACTTGAGTTGAATTTCCTAGACTCGTTAAAATTTAACAGGGAAGATAAGGAATAAGTTTTATTTTGGTTCTTAGTCGGTGGCAGCATGTCTTCCTTGAACATATCACTCTTTGTCTTTTTCGATACCCATGTCTCAATGTTCACTTTTAGTTCAGCTATTACTTCGAGTTTCTTACTCCTCCTCTTGTTAGTTATACCTGGGGAATCTGATCATGTCTCCTACATGACAAATAAGTCTACTTGTACTATCTACAAAGCTAAAAGTTGCCTTGGGTCATCTTTGTCTCGTGCTCACTGTTCAAGGATTTAACCATGTATCCTATCTTTATCTTGATTCCATCATTTTCCTATTTGTTATTACTTGTGTTTTCCTTCCTTTACCCAGTTCCTAGTCACTCTTGTGATCCGTTGGAGGATCTATTGCCTTCCTCATCATAGTATGGTTTCTCATCAGCACTTCCTGATGACGAAGACCTAGAGTTTTTATGATCGTACCCTAGGATTCACTTTCATCATTGGTGAATTCCTTTACTTCATTTGTCAATTATCACCTATTGGTTGACAATCTATTGAATCCTATCAATGTTCAACTTCAATAACATCTATTCACATGGCTTGTATTGTACTGGTTCTTTGGGATTTTTGACGAAGATGTTAGGTTCATATATATGGACTAAGTTGCACAAGATTATGTTGTGATCAGTTACACAGCTTCTAGATATTTGAAGACTCATCAATATTTTATATTGTGGCTTTGATCCACCTTTGTAACATATGTGGTCTTGTACCTGTGCCATATGGTGTACTCAAATATTGTAAAGGAGCTAGTGTTCCAGTATATTGAATATAGCATCCTCAGATATAACTTTGTATATGACATTATTATGTATTTGTTTCATGTACTACCTTTGCTCCATTGGACTTCTGAGTTCTCCAAGATAATGATTATAATGTATTTCAACCATCGTTTCCCTTTGACCTCACACATTATGATGCATCTGTTATCAACCCAAATGGCACTTATCCGTCCGAGTGCCGACATTCCTTATGTTGGTACACAAAAGGACATTTTAGGGTTGAAGTTTTCCAAAACACTATAGATGGGCTTGACTTGGGATGCATTTACCCTTGTGTACGTGACTATCTCCATTGCAACTCGCATACATACGTGACTATTTCCATTGACAACTCGTGTACTGTACACGACTATCTACATTGCAAACCACGTACATCAACATACGCGGGTTTCCTTTAAGCAATTCGCATGTCATACACAGGTTGCCTATATCAATAGTCATGTACATCTTGATTCGACATTAAAATTATAAAACACGATTAATGGAGATTAGTTGGGCCCTAATCATTAACTATCCTAACTGTTTCAACCTCCTCAACCTTCGAAACCACTCTATTTCCCAAAGTATAAATTGAGGCCTTTGGGAGGGCATTAGTCAATCAAGATTGGAGAGCAAAGTTATGCTGGTGGTATATCTTCAGAAGTCTTGGAGCAGCAGAAATATGAGTCCTTTGGTTGCAGATGAGTCCTTGTCTCGGAAGTTGGGTTGTCCTCTTATCTCATTCACTGATTGTTAATAAATAGAATTCTTCTTCCAACATTGTGTTGAGTCTCTTTCATGTATTATGGTTAATGAATATTTTTGATTATTTACTAGATATATTGTTTATCTAACCTCTTATATATACATGCATAAGATAGTACTTAGAGAATTTTCTCTTTACATGTGAAGGAGGTGCATCCCTAGAATCTTTGGAGAGAAGAGGAACAGAAGAAGATCAAGATTGGATCAACCATTGATAAACAGGTAAGTTAAGACTTTCTTCCTATTTCCTTTCTATTCTCTATTAAAGCTGATTGTTTGCAAGGTTAGTAGTAAGTTGGTAACCCTAGATCCTAGGTTACAAGGGTGCTTAATCCTGAACAACACTCACTATAAGTATGATTGGGGAAAATACAATAAATGGATTGTCATTTTGCAAGAGTTTGAGCTCGAGTTCATTTTGGTGAAATCGAAGAAATATTTGATCTTTGCAGAGCTCATATCCTATTTTACAAGTTTGGAGGAGGAGGAAGTTTATGAGGATACGTTTGTTGATGAGCATATTTTCCTTGTCTCAACTTTGGACCCGCGGTACAGGGATATCATTGTATATTTGAAAACATTGAAGGTCTCTACTCACCTTTCACGGGATGAGCAATGATGATTACATCATGTAGCTAAGAACTACCTTATAGTGGATAACACTTTGTACCGCCGTGGGGTACATTCTATTTTGCGTTGTTGTTTAACCCATGATGAGGCTGAGGTTGTGCTGAATGATTTCCATGGAGGGGCGTGTGGTAGTCATTTATTTAGGATTTCTACAGCCCAAGAAATCTTGAGAGTAGGATATTTTTGGCCATCCATCTTCAAATATTGCGTAATGCGGTCAAGGAGTGGCACCCTTTCCAGGTGTTTTCACTATTAGTTTGTCACAGTGGTCTAGGAACTGAAAACACAGTCCCACAAAGAATATAGATAGATAATCATAAAATTGTAAAAATGGTGCTACAATGGAAGTAGTAGCTCTGTATAATCAAATGAATAATGAATAATACAATATAATGATCATGCTATAAGCATGAATGCCAAGACAATTCATGTAACACCCCGGTTTTGACCCCGTTACATTAAGTGTACATGATGTATATATTGTAATAATCATGGTGCGGAGCTAAAGGCCAAGGATCCACCATTGATTGGTTATGCTATGTTTCGGATTTAAATTGTCACCGATGGTATATTGGGGCATGCGGCATAAATGTTGAGTTTTGTCATCATGTAAATATGCATCTTTAATTAAATAACCTGACCAGCTATGTTCACAGCAACTAAATTGAGAAGGGGCATGATTTTCACAAGGATAAGTGTTGGTTCTGACTGGGCAAACCCGGGTTTACTTTACTGTACCAACAAAAACCCTAGCTCACTAGCCCTTTCGGCGACAGACCGTGAAGCGGCCTGAAGTCTCACCCGAAGTGATCTTAAATGGGGTGGCTGAAGACTCAGGTGTCTTCAACCAGGTTCTGTAGCATCTTAGGGTTTTGCGACTCTTCTTAGCCAACGAGATCTATCTGCGAGGATGATCTCTCCTTCTAGCTGGCACTGATAGGGGGCGGACTCTTATCGCATCGCATCTTCTCTTGCGATGCGCAAACTTACTCTTCTACTGAGCTCCTTCCCTGTGATATCTCACACCGCAGCTCCCCAGACGATGCGATATTGCATTTCTACTCTATAATATGTCCTATAATGAGGCTCAATATGCATATCAACTCTCAAGGTCATGTGACCTCCCTCCTGGGTCTAATAACTCTGTTAACCTTCACCAGGGTGTTAAACCACTTCACTCAGCCCTTTACAGTTTAACACGCTAACATCAACTATACTGAACTCGTGAAACTCATATACCAGAGTCACTCAATGCTGTAACTATCAACTAACATGAATCAAGCACTGATAAACTTATATACAGTCTACTTGATACATTCAATTTGCGGTTAACCTTCTATGTGCTATAATATGAAGCATAACATACATACACTCATTAGCTGATAAGAAACATTCATGTAACAGATAACAGATAGCAAATAGGTAAAACACAATCACATGAACAGTCGCACAACACACGGGTTTTATGTGGTTCACTTCTAGGGGGGAAGCTACGTCCACAGGAAGTAGTTTTTATATTATGTCTTGAGAGAGTAAACACAGTTCTGCTACAACCTATTATGTAGCCTGAGATCTTGTAGGAAACTCCACACACACAACCAGGAGCCCTTCTCTCTTAGATCTCTTCTTCTTCTTATATTGCCTTCTTACAATATACTCTTCCTCTCTCTCTCTCAATCCCTGCGGATAGTTACATTCATGCTTAAGGAGCCAGCAACTGGTTACAGTAAGATAACTACAGACTTAACAATAGAACCAGAGCTCGACTCAAAGAACAACTATCTTTCTCTCTATTGTCTAACTGTCTGACTAACTGACCAACTGTCTAACCTTTTACAATACAAAATACATGCTTATATAGGTGACCCAAAGGTCTTGCTCTATTACAACACTGTGGGCCTTTCCCAACAATAATCCAAAAACCTTAACTGTGACAGTCGGTGCATATGTACTGTGGGCTGCCACTTACCATCGCACCACAGCTTTCTGCAGTCTTCGATGCTTCCCGACGCTGATCGTGGGTATGGGTGTCGCTTCCTGTACAGTCCTCTTCTAGCCTTTGTCTTCAATACATCAGCCCGCTACTCCTTTTACTTTATGATGGTAGCTGACCCCTCCTGTCTTCGCCGCTGCCTTAAGTGCAGTGGTTGAGTTCTCTCTTCTCAGCTGCTCGGGTACTATTTCCTTTGACTTCTTCTTCTAATATAGAAACTTTTCCTATAGCTGCGGGGACCTGCTCCAACAGTCCCCTAACACTTGTGGCTCATCCCTGAGCCACTAACAGTTGGTTTCTCTTGCTGTAGCTTCTCCTTGGCTTCCTGCGAAGTCTTTGTAAGTCTCTCGCGAAGTCCTGTGACTTATTTATTCATAACCTCGACACACTCTTGTGCTGTTTCAAGAATAGCTTGACTAATGATGGAGTATTTTGTATCATCAATATCACTTTTACTTGTAGTGAACTCCTTAACCTTGGTGACTTTCTGACTTGTGATGTACCTACTTTCACAACCCTGGGCGGCGTCGTCATAGCGGACACAAGGCCACCATGCTGGAATCTTTACACAATGTCTTCTAAAGGTTCTGTCTCAGATAGAAACCACTCGGTGCAATACTCTGAATTGGCAATGGCTGCGAAGTTGGGGAAAACCAACACTCTGTAACTGCAGTATCTCTTCACAGGGGAAACTCTTACAAATTTCTCTATACTCTCACAATCGCAAAAGTAACCCTTCTGAGTGAATGATCTTCTGAATTTATAATGAAGGTGATAATCTCTGAAGCAATGGTCATCTAGGCTAGAACCGTTGGTGGTATTAATTTCATGGAAAGGAAAACACCCATCGTTTTGATCCTCATTAATTGCTGAAAATCCGATCAAATTTCCCTCGAAACTTGCGTGCAGGAACCGGTCTCGTTGAAGATTTATCAATTCTGGACAAATCATTATACTGTTTCCAAATCTAGGGCAACGTATAGTTGTCATATCTGGATTAACTACTTGTCAGAGGGCGAAGTGAATATCCCTCTGCCTTTTTTCAAAATCATGTACATGGTACTGGGAACATCGCATTGCTGCGATTCCACACTGCATTGTCTCAAACCAAAGTGTTGGCATAAACACCACAACATTCAAAAAAACTCCGCAAGCGTCCTATGACTTGCACAACATACACTTTTGTGATGCGATTCCTCATACTTAGTACTTTTATTTTTCCCGCAAGCATCCTATGTCTTGCGCAAAATAAACTTTCCTCAAGCGATTCCTTATACTTAGAATACTTAAAACTCTTTACCTGCCGATGTAGACTAAATACCGATGCGATGCCTCCTTTCAACTACACTGGACATCTGCACAACTTTAAACTGTCTGAGTTAGGGATGGGAGGTGGAGTGGTTGTCACTATAAAGATTAAGTCTACTGCCATTAATCAAAGTTGGAAGAAGCTCCCCATTCAGTATGTTGAGCTGAACGACACCTCCATTTGTAACTTGCTGAACCTAATATGGCCCTAACCAATGCGTCTTGAACTTGCCTGGAAACTTAACAAACTTACTGTCATACAGGAGCACGAATTCTCCTATCTGAAAACTCTTGCTCTTAACGTGTCTGTCATACCAAGATTTTTCTCATGCCTTCTGCACTTTCTGATGGAATCCTGCGATGAATCTGTCTTCTTCTAAGGCAAGCAGCTGCGCTAGTCTCTCATTCATCGTATCTGTATCAGCTCTCTCAGTAATTTGAGCAACTCTTAAACTGGGAGTAATATATTCCATAGGCATAACGGCCTCTTGTCCATACACCTAGCTGAAAGGTGTGTGTCCTATAAGTTTCTTGCATGTAGTCCTATAATCCCATAATACAACATTAACTCTGAGGTCCCAATCATTTCTTTGGCTGTTATAGATCTTAGTAAGAGCGTTTTCTAGAATCTTGTTAAAGGCCTCCATCATACCATTAGCTTGAGGATGGCAGGAGTGCTCTTATGGTGTTGGATCTGAAATTCCTCCGTCAAGGCCTCAATAGTGCAGTTCAAAAAATGTGTGCCTTGATCACTCATCAGGATTACTGGACATCCAAATCTGCTTATGATGTTTTCAAAGATGAATTGTGCAGCTATAGCAGCATCACAATTCCTTACTGCTTTTGCCTCCGCCCACCTAGTGAGGTATTCTATTCCTGTGATGATGTATCTTGCACCAGTTCATTTCCCGGGTGGGTTGATAGGACCCACAAAATCTATAGCCCACTTGTCAAATGTCCGTAATGTAATCTATGGTCACAACAGCATTTCATCTCTTCGTGAAGGTTTTCCTACCCTCTGGCAGATATCACAACATCTGCAAAACTCCTTAGTGTCTTTATACAAAGTAGGCCACCATAATCCTGCAACTAGGATTTTCTGAGCAGTCGAATTTCCTGCGAAATGACCTCCTGCGACACCTGAATGTTCTTCTTTGATAATGGCCTCTTTTTCATGTGGCATAACGCATCTGTGCAAGACTTCATTCGGACCTAGCTTATATAAATGTCCTGCGATCAAAGTGAAGTCTGTTGCTTTAACAACTAACTGTTTCTTCTGCTGTTTAGTAAACTCAACAGGTGCCCACCCTATAGTGAGAAAGTGAATAATATCAGTGTAATACTCATCTGCAATCTGGATAGAAAACAATTGCGCATCTGGCAAATTGTCTTCTAAATTACTTGGTTCTTCGCTTGAATCTATCCACAACAGATGATCAGGTCCGGCATTTAATTTTCTTGGTTTTACAATAATTTCAAAATCATACTCCTGAAATAAGAGTAACCATCTACAGATCCTTCCTCCTAATACTGGTTTATTGACCAGGTACTTTAAAGCAGAGTGGTCAGTGAACATCTTGAATGGGGCACCCAACAGGTAGTGCCTGAACTTCTGTAGAGCATACACCATAGCTAATCCTTCTCTTTCTATAGTGGTGTAGTTCTTTTCTGCGGTAGATAGCTTTTTGCTTGAGTACGCGATAGGGTGATTGATACCCCCTTCTCCTGGCTGGGTTAAGACGATCCCCAGTGTGATGCTAGAAGCATCCACATGTACATGAAATGGCTTATTCCAATCTGGGAATACTAAGATGGGTGCTATAACCATCTTCTCTTTAAGTGTGTCTAAGCTTTGCTGGCATTCCTCATTCCATAGGAATTTCACTTCTTTCTTTAATAGCTTTTCCATAGGTGCTGTGATCCTTGCATAACCTTTGATGAATTTTCTATAGTACTCGTTATGGCCAAGCACTGTCCTCAATTGCTTGACTGAGTTGGATGCTGGAAGATTAACAATGATGGCAATCTTTGCAGGATCTACCATCAAGCCTTGTCTGCAAACAATATGACCCAAAAAAATACCAAATGGCGCACAGAATATACATTTCTTCAAGTTAAAAGAAATCTGATATTGCCTACATTTCTCTAACATGATACTTAAATCTCCTATATGCTTGTCGATTAATCCAAATACAGTCCAATCATCAAAATAGACTTCTAAGAATTTATGGATGTATTCCTTGAATACAACAACTACTACTCTAGAAAAGATAGCTGGTGCATTTTTAAGACCAAAGGGCATTACCGTGTACTGGAATGAGCCCCATTCTGTCACAAAAGTGGTCTTATGTTGATCCCTTGAATGGATTCTGATCTGGTGATAGACTGAAAATCCATCAGTGAAGGAGTAGACCTCCTGTCCTCCCACATTGTCTAAAACTTCATCAGTAAAAGGTGTTAGAAATGGGTGATGAAGTGATGCATCGTTGAGTTTGCGCAAGTCGACACAAATCCTGATTTCTCCTTTGGTTTTCTTTTCCTACATGACCATGGGACTAACCCATTCTCTCTCTTCTGTAGGTTCAATGATGCCTGCTGCTAGCATCTTATCAATTTCATCCTTAAATTTTTCTTTATAGCGATGATTCAATCTGTATGGACGTTGCTTAACTGGCCTAGCATCCTCTTTCAATGGTACGTGCATGACTCCCAAATATCCTACTATTCCCTTCATCTCTTTGAACTTAGTGGGAAATAGGTCCTGATAGTCATGTAAGATATCTGCGATGTGTCCTACTGTTTCATCATCCCAATAGTCTCCAATAGAGGTAAACTTCGGTTCTATTTCTGTGCCAATATTGATCTTTTTAATCTTGATAGGTTCTGTGATAGCGGGAATTTATAGTCTTGGTCCATCAATGTCGCGAGTCCCTTCTGACTCGGGAATGTTGACACTACCAGGATTCTCATCCTCATCATCTGGCTCTGCTGCGAAGTTGTAACATTCTAGCTCATGTTCAAAATGTCTGGCCCAATCAGGCTGAGCAGGCACTGATAGGGTACAATAGTCAAATATCTTAGTCTTTATTACATATAGGGCCTAATCAATGCTTGGGTACTCAGATTCAAAAGTGAAAGTGAGTAGGAAGCTGTCTATCATAAGTGGCCATGTGATGGTTCCTTTGCACAATTCTGTCTCCGTGTACCAATTCCTTGGCACTGTGTCTAATGTGTGAATGAATAGGTGAACCCATTCATCCTCTAGAATTGCTGACCAACTCTGTTCACAAATCTGAATATGTGACCTGGGGTCACTCTCTCCTGTGTATTTCTTCTGTAAAGGCTCCTTGTCATTAGAAAATCTGATTGCCATTAGTCTCTTAAGATCATCCCATGATGCGATATGTTCTTTATGTGCATGCCACCATCTTGCAGGTGTGGCTTTTACTGCAAGGTCCATAGTTGTCATCCTCTGCTCCTGAGGAATTTCTTGTTCAAACTACTGTAAAAAGTCATTGACATCCTCTAGGCCATGAAACGATGGAATGTCAATAATCTCTACGCCGATCCATCACAGTGACTTAGTCATAAACGCACATCTGCGAGCTGAGAATTCGTAAAGTCTGTTTTGCCAGTTCTCTAAACCAACCTGTGAATCTAATGCACATGAGCTGTCACATCGCCAACTGATATTTCCTTCTCCAGTAGGGTTGATGTAGTCACTCTGATTAGCAGTTATCTGATAAAGGCTTTCCATGTTGCACACCTCCTCCTCTTCTCTGATAGGTTCAATGTAGCGAGGACACTGGAAAGGATCTAATGGTGTGATGACCTAGATCTGACTATCCTCAAAGGTCATTTGTCTTTTCTTTAATTCGATAACAGCCATGCTATCGATTTCCCAATCAATACCTAGTAAAGCTCGGTACGGTCTACTATTGCCAATGATTTCTATGACTTCAAAGTCTGTAAGGCAGTGAACTCTGTCACTATCAACTGGTACCTGCGGTAATTGACCCAGCGGTGATACCTGCTGCTGATTGGCTAAACGCAGATGGATAGGCGATCTGGCTAACTTAGGGCTACCCACCTGTTCCCATGTCTGCTTAGTCAAAACATTTACCTCTAATCCTAAATCTAGGATTACCTCATCCATTTTAAATTCTCCAATTTGCGCTGTGAGTCTCATCTCTCTTCCTATTCTTGTATGTCCCATAATTATATGAAAAGCACACTGCGCACTGTTCACAAAAGACTGATCTATGATGAGCTGAAGCTCTCTGATAGCTTTCTCATTTCGTACAAGTTTCAAGCAGCTCCGCAGGAAGGATTGTACATTTCCTGTTGATTCATCCTCTTCGCACCTTCCCGATGTGGCAGCCTGTGATATCTGCATAGGACTAACGCCATAAGGTGTTTGTTGCGGTACGTCCCTACAAGGCAGTACCTGCGATCTTGATGCTGTAGGTTCAGTAAAGAAAGTTTTTGCTTGCTGAAATGTTTCTTTGTTCTTCTACAGGTCGAGTGGTGTTGATTTAATAGTTGCTTTGTGCACCCACTCTAGACCTATATTCTTTGTGTCAACCTACGATGTGCTACTAGTAGAAGCACCGCTACGAGTCACTATATTGACTCTGGGTTCTGGTTCTTTCTGCTCAGCAACAATAAGCTGAATGTTCTGGTTTACTGCTGGCTTAGGGTCCCTAATCTTGGCTATCAAGATCAGACACTCTTCTATAAAATGCTCATAGGACTTGCAATACGTACATGTCATACTAGGGTTCTGACAGTCCCTAGCATAATGTCCCACAATTCCACAATTGTAACAAGTGATTGGTCCATGGCCACGACCAAAGCCTCCATCATGGCCAAAGCCTCCTCCATGGCCTCATCCTTTGAATCCTCCACCATGGCCATCATGAGCCGGTTCATGCTGTAGTACTGCTGTTGGACTTGCTAATTCTAACTGGACTCTATACAATTCATGCTTTCTCTCTATCATGAGATCATAAGCTCGGCAATTATGTTCATCATGACCTACTAACTTGCAGAAATTACAATATAAGTTGTTAGGGGTTTGTACATACTTCTGAAGTAAAGGGCATTCCTGTGGTCTATGCCCTCTTGTTTTGTAGATTTAACACCACGGCCCATGGGTCTGTATTAATGGGTTCGGAGCCCCACTTGCTAAATATTCAACAAATAAGGCCCAGTTATCTTTAGTATGGCCCTGTCCTTTACACTTTATACACCATAGTTCTTGTGCGACTTCGTTCCCTTTCTTAATCTCATGTAGTTGTAACGTGAGATTGGCTAGCTGGTTCTGTAGGTTTGTCATACATGTACTAGTCTCAGCTAGAGTTTAAGCCTCTAGTTTCATTTCCATCTCTAATGCTCCATCCTGCATATGGAGTCTCTGTTGCATTAATGGAAGTCTGATGTGTGGATGCAATGTTACAATGAACCATTCCTTATGTTGCTCTGGCGCAAACTCAAAGCTAACCTGGTCTATAAGAGCTTTAAATTTTTGATCAAAGTCCCATACTGACTCTGTAGGTAGCTGTTTGATGTCTTTAAGGTATGTGATACACTGTGACTCAGACTTAGTTTTCTTAAATTCTTTAATCATTGTGGTATTGACCTTTACGAGCTTTCTGGCCGGTGTTGTTGTATACTTCATATACCATGTTAAGGCTCTGTCTCTAAGTGTAGTGACCAACTGGACAAGTTTAATATTATCATCCTGGATCCCTTTAATGGTCCATACGGCTTCACATAAGAACCAATGCTGTTCCGGGTCTTCTTCCCTTCTACCCTTGAAGGTAGGTAACTTCATGTCATCCCCCATTCTGTTTCTACGTGGTGGATTCAGGTTTGCTGTAGTACTACCACTCGACGGTGTAGGTGTAGGTGATGTAGCAGTAGTGTGTACTATATGTGAACTACTAGATGGAGTTCCTACGGGATTATTCTGAGTCCCGATCGTTTTCTGTAGGGTATAAGGATGGTAAGGGATACCCCCTACTGGTCTTGCTGTGTCTCCTTGGCTCTGTTCTCTAGTATGGTCTGAACTGTCTTCTACGAAGGAAGATCAGAAATCTACTTTGTATTTATTACCACTACGTGTACATCCAATTTCATCAAAATCACTCTCAAACTCTTGTGACATTACACTAACTTAACTTATTCATCTGATACTATATCCATTACTTCTTTTTCATGTAATAACATCTTAATGGACAAGTTTAATGAGCTTAGGTACTTACCGCGATACCCTTTGAAGAAGTGCCTCTCTACTTCATTGAAACTCTTTCTTTGATCGACTGTGAACTCTATAATGAAGCCTTCCAGTAAACTCACAAGCCAGAAGTCTACTACCCGTGAAATGGGATTATCGACACTCTTCACAGTCTGGGTCAGCTCCGGTGTCCAGACTATGTTTCTTTTCTTCTTGAATATGTTATTATCAGTCAAATTTGATAACCAGTCGTACAACTCGTTTTCATAGGTCACATAAAATATCTCATGCAGATCTGTGAAGATATGTTTTTGTAACCAGTCCTCTGTATTGAGCCTAGGAATCTTGTTTTCTGTTGCAGCAAATTCTCTTTCCTTTGACCCAACCCACTGGTTAAGTTCTTCTTTAGTAGGATTCCGACAGAACATTAGCTCTTCAATTTGTTCAAAACTGGCAACGAAACCATTTGTTGGTTCTAACTGGGCAGACCCAGGTTTACTTTACTGTACCAACAAAACCCCTAGCTCACTGGCCCTTTCGGCAACAGACCACGGAGCAACCTGAAGTCTCACCCAAAGTGATCTTAAATGGGGTGGCTGAAGACTCAGGTGTCTTCAACCAGGTTCTGTAGCATCCCAGGGTCTCGCGACTCTTCTTAGACAATGGGATCTTTCTACGAGGACGATCTCTCCTTCTAGCTGGCACTGATAGGGAGCGAACTCTTATCGCATCGCGTCTTCTCTGGAGATGCGCAAACTTACTCTTCTGCTGAGCTCCTTCCCTGCGACATCTCACACCGCAGCTCCCCAGATGATGCGATATCGCCTTTCTACTCTATAAAATGTCCTATAATGAGGCTCAATATGCGTATCAACTATCAAGGTCCTGCGAGCTCCCTCCTGGGTCTAATAACTCTGTTAACTTTCACCAGGGTGTTAAACCACTTCACTCAGACCTCTACAGTTTAAAACGCTAACATCAACTATACTGAACTCGTGGAACTCATATACCGGAGTCACTCAACGCTGTAACTATCAAATAACATGAATCAAGCACTGATAAACTCATATACAGGCTACTTGATACATTCAATTTGCGGTTAACCTTCTATGTGCTATAATCTGAAGCATAGCATACATACATTCATCAACTGATAAGAAACATTCATGTAACAGATAACAGATAGAAAACAGGTAAAACACAATCACATGAACAGTCGCACAACACACGTGTTTTACATGGTTCACTTCCAAGGGGGAAGCTACGTCCACGGGAACTGGTTTTTATATTATGTCTTGAGAGAGTAAACACAGTTCCGATGCAACCTATTATGCAGCCTAAAATCTTCTGGGAAACTCCACACACACAACCGAGAGCCCTTCTCTCTTAGATCTCTTCTTATTCTTATATTGCCTTCTTACAATATACTCTTCCTCTCTCTCTCTCTCAATCCCTATGGATAGTTACATTCATGCTCAAGGAGCCAGCTACTGGTTACAGTAAGATAACTACAGACTTAACAATAGAACCAAAGCTCGACTCAAAGAACAGCTATCTTTCTCTCTAGTGTCTAACTGTCTAACTAACTAACCAACTGTCTAACCTTTTACAATACAAAATACATGCTTATATAGGAAGCCCAACAGTAACTCAAAAACCCTAACTGTGACAGTTGACGCATCTGTACCATGGGCTGCTACTTACCGTCACACCACAAGTTTCTGTAGTCTTCCACGCTTCTCAGCACTGATCGTGGGTATGGGCACCGCTTCCTGTACAGTCCTCTTCTGTCCTTTGTCTTCAATACCTAGGCCTACTGATCCTTTTCCTTTATGAGGGTAGCTGAGTCCTGTCTTCGCCGCTGCCTTAAGTGCAGTGGTTGAGCTCTCTTTTCTCAGCCGCTTGGGTACTGTTTCCTTTGACTTCTTCTTCCGATATAGCAGCTTTTCCTGTAGCCGTGGGGCCCTGCTCCAACAATAAGGGTGGGGAATGTCAAACCTTGGCCAATGGGGGGAAAAAACCCATTGTTGGAGCAGGGTCCTGTAGCTGCAGGAAAAGATGATTTTTTGGAATGAGTAAGTCAAAGGTAACAGTACCTGAGTGGCCGAGAAGAGAGAGCTCAACTACTGCACTTAAGGTAGCGACAAAGATAGGAGGGCTCAACTACCCTCATAGAGGAAAAGGAGCAATGAGGCCGAGGTATTGAAGACGAAGGACAGAAAAAGAAACGACGCTGGTACCCACGGTCACTACCGGGAAGCGTGGAAGACTGCAAGAAGCTGTGGTGTGACAGAAAGCGGAAGTTCAAGTACAGATAGGACGACTGTCATAGTTAGGGTTTTGGGTTACTGTTGGGAGAGGCCCATAGTGTTTTAATGGTGAGACCTTCGGGCCGCCTATAAAGGGATGTATTTTGTATTGTAAAAAGTTAGTTAGTTAGTTAGCTAGCTAATTAGCTATTCAGCTAGTCAGTCGATGATTTGTTAGCTCATATATCTTTTGTATTATAGAAGAGCCAAGCTCTGGTTTTGTTATTCAGTATGTAGTATCTTACTGTAACCAGTAGCTGACTCCTAGAGTATGTATGTAACAATCCGTAGGGATTGAGAGAGAGAGAGAGAGGAAGAATATATTGTAAGAGAAGCAATATAAGAGAGAAGAGATCTAAGAGAGAAGGGCTCCTAGAAGTGTGCATGGAGTTACCCAGAAGATCTCAGCTGCATATGAGGTTGTAGTGGAGCTGTGTTTACTCTCCCAAGTTATAATATATAAACTAGTTCCCATGGACGTAGCTTCTACCCTGGAAGTGAACCACGTAAAATCAGTGTGTTATGTGATTGCTTCATGTGGTTGTGTTTACTTAGTTGCTATCTGTTATCTGTTACATGAATGCCGTATATCAGTTAGTAAATGTCTGTATGTTCTCATTCAGTTACAGCATTATAGAAGGTGAAAGATGAGTTTAAATGTATCAAGTGTCTGCTTATGAGTTTATCAGTGCTTGTTTCACACAGTAATAGTCACTATGTTAAGTGTTTCCAGTATACTTATTCAGCAAGTTAAGTATAGCAATGTGAGTGTGTTGAACCGTTAAGTGCGTGTAAGGTTGTTTAACACCCTGTTGGAGGTTAGTCGAGTTATCCCTCCCAGTGAGAGACCCTTTGGACCTTGAGAGTTGCATTGGGCCGTACTATAGGAGATATCGCAGTGACAGAAGGTGATATCGCACCGACATAGGAGCTGCGGTGTGAGATATCGTAGATGATGAGAAATGCGGAGGGGAGAGTTTGCGCATCGTCCTAGTCGCTGCGATGCGATAGGAGTCCTCCCCCTATCAGAGTCCGTGAGTAAGAGAGAACTACGACTCGCAGAAATATCTCGCTGGCTAAGAAGAGCCGCAAGAAACTAGGATGCTACAGAACCTGGTTAAGGACACTTGAGTCTTTAGCCAACCCATCTAAGATCACTTTGGGTGAGAGTTCAGGCCGCTTTGCGGTCTGTTTCCGAAAGGGCCAGTGAGTTATGGGTGTTGTTGGTACATTATAAGTAAACCCGGGTCTGCCCATAGTAACCAACAAATGGTTCCGTTGCCGGTTTTGAACAAACTAAAGAGCTAATGTTCTGTTGGCATCCTACTAAAGAAGAACTCAATTAGTGGGTTGGGTCTACAGAAAGATAATTTGTTGTGACAGAAAACAAGAGTCCTACGTTGAGTACAGAAGACTGGTTACAAAAACATATCTTCATAGACTTGCATACGATATTTTTTGCGACCTATGGAAATGAGTTGTACGAATGGTTATCAAAGTTGTCTGATCAGAACATATTCAAGAAGAAAAGAAACATTGTCTAGACACCAGAGCTGATTCAGACTGTTAAGAGCATTGATAATCCCATTTCACAGGCAGTAGACTTCTGTCTTGCGAGTGTGCTAGAAGGCCTCATCATAGAGTTTGCAGTCGAACAGAGAAAGAGCTTCAGCGAAGCAGAGCGGTACTTCTTCAAAGGATATCATGGTAAGTAATTGAACTCTTTAAACTTGTCCATTAAAATGTTATTACATTAAAAAGGAGTACTCGATATATATTCAGATGTATAATTTCAGTACGTGTAATGTCATAATAGTTTGAGAGTGATTTTGATGAACTTGGACGTACACGTAGTGGAAAGAAGTATAAAGTAGATTTTAGATCTTCCGTCTTTGAAAACAGTTCAGACAATACTAGAGAACATAGTCATAGTAATATAGAAAGAACAGAAGGGGGTATCCCTTACCACCCTTACACCCCAGAGAAATCAACCGATACTTAGAATAATCCTGTAGGAACTCCATCTAGTAGCTCACATACAGTACATACTACCGCTACATCACCTACATCTACACCACCGAGTGGTAGTCACATAGCAAATCACCATCCACCATGTATAAATAGAATGGGGGATGATATGAAGTTACCTAAATTTAAGGGTACAGGGGCAGAAGACCCAGAGCAACATTGGTTTCTATGTGAAGCCGTGTGGACCATTAAAGGGTTCCAAGATGATAATATTAAACTTTTACAGTTGGTCACCACACTTAGGGAACGAGCCTTAACATGGTATATGAAGTATACCTCAGCGATACCTAGAACGCTCGTATAGGTCAGAACTGCCATGATCAAAGAATTTAAGAAACCTAAGTCTGAGTCATAGTGCATTATAGAGCTCAAAGACATTAAACAGTCACCTACAGATTCAGTATGGGACTTTGATCAGAAATTCAAATCCCTTATAGACCAAGTTAGCTTTCAGTTTGTTCCGGAGTAGCATAAAGAATGGTTTATTGCAGCACTACTCCCCCATATCAGACTGCCACTGATGCAGCAGAAACTCCAGACGCAGGATGATATGTTGGAGATGGAAATGAAACTAGAGGCATCACCTCTAGCTAAGACCAGTACAGGTATGACAAACCTGCAGAACTAGTTAGCTAATCTCACCTTACAGATGCATGAGATTAAGAAAGGAAAAGAGATTGCATAAGAAATATGGTGTATAAAGTGTAAAGCACAAGGACATACTAAAGATAACTGTCCAGTATTTGTTGAATATATAGCAAGTGGGGCTCCTAACCCCTTAGCACAGACACAAGGGCCGTGGTGTGAACTTGCAGAACAAGAGGACATCCACCTCAACAATGCCCTTTACTTCAGAAGTATGTACAGACACCTAAGAACTTATAGTGTAACTTCTGTAAGTCTGTAGGACATGATGAACATAATTGTAGAGCTTATGATCTCATGGTCGAGAGAAAACACGACTTATACAGAGTCCAATCAGAGACACCAGGTCCAGTGGCAGGACGACAGCATCAACTGGCTCATGATGGCCATCGAGGAGGATTAAAAGGACGAGGCCATGGAGGAGGATTTGGCTATGGTGAAGGCTTTGGCCGTGGTCATGGATCGATCACTTGTTACAACTATGGAGTTGTAGGACATTATGCTAAGGACTGTCAGAGCCCTACTACCACATGTAACTATTGCAAATATTACAATCAGGCTATAGAAGAATGTCCTACCTTAATAGCCAAGATCAGGGAACCTAAGCCAGCAGTACACCAGAACATTCAGCTTATTGATACTGAGTAGTAGGAACCAGAACCAAGAGTCAACATTGTTACTCGCAGCGGTGCTTCCACCAGTGGGACATTGCCGGATATTGAAAAGAACATAGGTCCAGAGTGGGTGCGCAAAGCCACTACTAAATCAACACCACTCGACCTGCAGAAGAATAAAGAAACATTTCGGGAAGCTAAGAATTTCTTTAATGACCCTATGCAATCAGGATAGCAGGTACAGCCGTCTAGGGGTGTACCGTAGCAAACACCATGTGGTGTTAGCGCTGTGCAGATATCATAGGCTACCACATCGGGAAGGTGCGACGAGGATGAGTTGACAGGAAGTATACAATCCTTCCCGCGGAGTTTCTTAAAACTCATGAGAAATGAGAAAGCTATTAGAGAGCTTCAGCGCATCATAGATCAGTGTCAGCCATCTTCTTCCATGAGCAGTGCATAGCCTGCTGTTCATAACATTATCAGACATACAAGAATAGGAAGAGAGATACGACTCATAGCACAAGTTGGAGAATTTGAAATGGATGAGGTAATCCTAGACTTAGGATCGAAAGTTAATGTTCTGACTAAGCATACATGGGGACAGATGGGTAGCCCTAAGTTAGCCAGATCACCTATCCATCTGAGACTAGCCAATCAGTAGCGGGTATCGCGACTGGGTCGATTACCGCAGGTACGAGTTGAAATTGACAGAGTTCGCAACTTTGCAGACTTTGAAGTTATAGAAATCATTGGCGATAGTAGACCGTATGCAACGCTACTAGGTATTGATTGGGCAATTGGTAACATGGCTATTATCGATTTGAGGAAAATACAGATGACCTTCGAGGACAACCAGATTCGGGTCATCACACCGTTGGATCCTTTTCAGGGTCCCAGATATATTGAACCTATCTGAGTAGAGGATGAGGCACGTAATATGGAGAGCCTCTATCAGATGACGGCCAATCAGAGCGACTACATCAATCCAACTGCAGAAATGAACATCAGTTGGTGATGCGACAACTCATGCGCATCAGACTCGGATGTCAGTCTAGAGAACTGGCAGAATAGACTTTACGAAGTCTCAGCTCTCAGATGTGTGTTTATGACTAAATCACTGCGATGGATTGGCGCAGAGATTAAGTATACTCCATCATTTGATGACTTAGAAAATGTCCACGACTTTTTAGAATGGTTTGAACAAGAAATTCCTCAGGAGCAGAGGATGTCATTCATTGACCTTGTAGTAAGAGCCACACCTGCAAGATGGTGTCATGCACATAGAGAACATATCGCATCATGGGATGACTTCAAGAGATTGATGGCGATCAGGTTTTCTAATGACAAGGAGTATCTACAGTAGAGGTACATAGGAGAAAGTGACCCCAGGTCACATATTAAAATGTGTGAACAGAATTGGTCGGACATTCCAGAGGATGAATGGGTTCACCTATTCATTCACACTTTAGACCAAACTCCAAAGAACTGGTACACTGAGACCGGGTTGCGTAGAGGAACCATTACATGGCCACTTATGATAGACAACTTTGAACTCACTTTCACTTTTGAATCTGAGTATCCAAGTATTGATCAGGCCCTAGATGTCATAAAGACTAAGATATTTGAGGGCTGTACCCTATCAATACATACTCAACACGAGTGGGCCATCCAGTTAGAAGATATGCTCGAGTGTTATAACTTCGCAGCAGAACCATAGGATAAGGATGAGGATCCTCGCAGCATCAAAATTCCGGAGTCAGAAGGGACTCGCGATGTTGATGGACCGAAGCTACAGATTCCAGCTATCATAGACCCCATCAAGATTAAAAAGATCAATATTGGCATAGAAACAGAACCAAAGTTTGCTTCTATTGGAGACTATTGGGATGATGAAATGGTAGCACACATTGCAGATTTGTTACATGACTATCAAGACTTATTCCCACTAAGTTCATAGAAATGAAGGGAATAGTAGGAGATCTGGGAGTAATGAGGATACCATTGAAAGAGGATGCTAGGCCAGTCAAACAGCGTCCATACACATTAAATCTACGGTATAAAGAAAAAGTTAAGGATGATATCGATAATATGCTAGCAGCACACTCAAGCTCTATAGTGATAGCCACCCCACCTCTCAGTCCTAACTCAGACAGTATATGAAAGTGCAGATGCCCAGTGTAGTTGAAAGGAGGCATCACACCGGGAATTAGTCTACACCGGCAGATATTCTAAGTACAAGGAATCGCATGAGGACGGTTCATTTTGCGCAAGTCATAGGATGCTTGTGGGGAAAAAAAAATTTATGAAGTAAGTTGTTTTGTGTAGGTGATGCGGTGAGGCATCGAAGGAAGGTGACGTTTCCCCGTTTCCCCATGCCACGTACCCAGTTTTGAAAAAGGACAGAGGGCTAGTCACTTCTCCCTCTGAAAAGTAGTTAATCTAGATATGACAGGTATTCATTGCCCTAGATTTGGCAACAGTATAATGATCTTTCCTGATTTGGTAAAATCTTCGACGAGACTAGCGCCTGCACACACGTTTCGAGGGAAATGTGATCAGATTTCAGCAATTAATGAGGATCGAAACGATGGGTGTTGTCTTGTCCATGAAATTAATACAGCCGACGGGTCTAGTCTACAGGACCATTGAGTCACAGAGTATCACCTTTGTTATAAATATAAAGATCATCCATACGGAAGGGTTACTTTGGCAATTTCAGAGAGCTATAGAGCAAGTTGCAGAGTTTTCCTTGTGCAGAGATAAACCATCTACAACAGGAAGCGCAGTGGTCGCAAGAAAGAGAGATACGATTCAATAACTTGCTTCAACCTTATCAGGAACAAATCACAGAGCTAGTCGATACGATTGAGCAGAAGGTCAAGGAGTTCACTACAAGCATAAGTGACACTGAAGTTACAGAAGATTCAAGCATCAGTTAAGCTATGCTTGAAACTGCACAAGAGTGTGTCGAAGCTATGGAGAAAGAAGTCGCAGGACTTCGGAAGAGATTCACAAGGACTTCGTAGGAAGCCAAGGAGAAGCTATAGCAGGAGAAGCTAGCTCTTAGTGGCTCAGGGGTGAGCCACAAGTAAGTGTTAGGGGACTGTTGGAGCAGGGTCCCGCAGCTACAGGAAAAGCTGCTATTTTGGAATGAGTAAGTCAAAGGTAACAGTAACTGAGCGGCTGAGAAGAGAGAGATCAACCACTACACTTAAGGCGGTTGAGAAGAGAGGGATCAGCTACCCTCATAAAGGAAAAGGAGCAACGAGGCTGAGGTATTGAAGATGAAGGACAAAAAAGGAAGCAACACTGGTACCCACGGTCAGCGCCGGGAAGCATGGAAGACTGCAGGAAGCTGTGGTGTGATGGAAAGTGGCAGTTCAAGTACAGATACGCCAACTGTCATAGTTAGGGTTTTGGGTTACTATTGGGAGAGGCCCATAGTGTTGTAATGGTGAGACCTTCAGGCCTCCTATAAAGGGATGTATTTTGTATTGTAAAAAGTTAGTTAGTTAGTTAGTTAACTAATTAGCTATTCAGCTAGTCAGTCGATGATCTGTCAGCTCATAGATCTTTTGTATTATAGAAGAGATGAGCTCTGGTTCTATTATTCAGTCTGTAGTATCTTATTGTAACCAGTAGCTGACTCCTAGAGTATGTATGAAACAATCCGTAGGGATTGAGAGAGAGAGAGAGGAAGAGTATATTGTAAGAGAAGCAATATAAGAGAGAAGAGATCTAAGAGAGAAGGGCTCCCAGTGGTGTGCGCAGAGTTATCCAGAAGATCTTAGTTGCATATGAGGTTGCAGTGGAACTGTGTTTACTCTCCCAAGTTATAATATATAAACCAGTTCCCGTGGACGTAGCTTCTACCCTGGAAGTGAACCACATAAAATCAGTGTGTTATGTGATTGCTTCATGTGGTTGTGTTTACTTAGTTGCTATTTGTTATCTGTTACATGAATGTCGTATATCAGTTAGTAAATGTCTGTATGTTCTCATTCAGTTACAGCATTATAGAAGGTGAAATACGAGTTTAAATATATCAAGTGTCTGCTTATGATTTTATCAGTGCTTGTTTCACACAGTAATAGTCACTCTGTTAAGTGTTTCCAGTATACTTATTCAGCAAGTTAAGTATAGCGATGTGAGTGTGTTGAACCATGAAGTGCATGTAAGGTTGTTTAACACCTTGTTGGAGGTTAGCCGAGTTATTCCTCCCAGTGAGAGACCCTTTGGACCTTGAGAGTCGCATTGGGCCGTACTATAGGAGATAACGCAGTGACAGAAGGCGATATTGCACCGACAGAGGAGCTGTGGTATGTATGAGATGTCGTAGATGGTGAGAAACGCAAAGGGGAGAGTTTGCGCATCGTCCTAGTCACTGTGATGTGATAGGAGTCCTCCCCCTATTAGTGTCCATGAGTAAGAGAGAAATACAACTCGCAGAAAGATCTCATTGGCTAAGAAGAGCCGCGTGAAACCAGGATGCTACAGAACCTGTTTGAGGACACTTGAGTCTTTATCCAACCCATCTTATATCACTTCGGGTGAGACTTTAGGCCGCTCTGGGGTCTATTTCCGAAAGGTTCAGTGAGTTAGGGGTGTTGTTGGTACATTATAAGTAAACCCGGGTATGCCCATAGTAACCAATACCCATGTGTCACCACCTTATCTTATCCAACCACCACCATTAAAAGCTATGATGTTAGTTGGGGCAATTATTGTTGGGGGTGGAGTGTGGTAGGACTGCCAGTCCTTGCCCATGCGCACACTCCACCAGCAGATTGAACCTCATGTTGGGTGGTTGAATGACTACTACACATTTTTTCTATTGTTTGTTCATCCACGTGCATAAGCGGAGCTGCTCATCCTCACACAGCGACCATTGTCTGTTCATTATTCTCATGCACAGGATTTTTCTTGGTTTTAACCACATAATTTTTCCTCTATGGATTTGTGGATGGTGTGGCTATATCCTTTCCTCATGGGCTGATTTGTGGGTTCTGCGTTGTTGTTTCTCCCGCAGCAAGCTGGGAGCTATTCGGCCACTATCGCCCACGATTTTTCCTGTGGAGAGCCATTTTTACACTCAGGTACTGTCTGTAAGTTTTCCTTACTGATTTGTGTCTTGTGCATATTTTTTCCCCTGTGTTTTTGGATCTGGTGCAATTTTCTCTCATGCATAGGCTGGGAGACTGTAATTTCTTCCCCAGTGTGGTCTATATATGTTTTTTTCCCGATGACTTTGTTGTCCAGACTGGGCTGTTGTTCCCTATGTTTGTTGGTTGTGTATGCTGTTATGCTTTGGGGCTACTACAGATTGTTTGGAGTCATTTTGGCCATGATAGGGCCAAGAACAACTCAGGAGTCGTTTTCCCCTGTTAAGCTGTAGTTGCTGATTAATTGCCTGCATGCAATGGTTGGTATTCGGACTGTGTTGGGAGTAGGGATGGGGGCTTGGTTTGCTTGATAAACATGGTGTGTTTGGAAACCACATAGATAGAGCTAGAGGGCTATATTTATTTTCCACAACCCCTGAATAGCAATGGAAGGGAATGCAGGGCCTGAGGGACTATGTAGCAGAGAAGGGACTAATTCCTTGTGTTGGGTGTGTGTGGGTGTCTTAGAATTCAGGCTAGTTCTGGTGTAGGTGTTCCTGGCTCTCTAATGAGCTCACTAGCTTATCATTTATCCTTTCCCAACTCCTGGATGGCCTGATAAACCTTCCCACGTTGGCTTGGTTGTCTTGTTGATGGTCTGATAAACCCAACTGTGTTGGCTTGGCTGTGTTTTGTGTATCCTTGGCTATGTCTAAGCCTGCTTGTTCCTTATTCCTTGGAGAATCATGCCTAGCTTGGGGGTGGCAGCGTTGCTGAGAGATTAAGGAGCACGCTGGCCTATGGTTGGGTGGAATGTTGCAGCGATGTAGCTGGTTGCGGAATGAGTTCTTGATAAGATAAGTAACCTTGTCTATTTTACTTCTGCAATCCTATTTACTGTTAATGATAATGACGAACATGTTGAATGAATGTTTATATGAATGTATGTTGCTTCTGCTGTGTATGATAAATAATTGCATATGTGTATGTTCTACTTCAATGCACTCTGTTTCAGCATTTTTATGAATTCACATGATCATGGGGTTGGTAGCTCGGATGGTTAGAGCCATGGTAGCGTCCTCTTCGCTGGTCGGAGGGTTAAGGATGCTACAATTTGAATTCCCAAGGAGGTCATTCAAATTGAATGAGTGAGTCTAGCTTAATTGAATGTAAGCCACAGTCAACACTTAAGTTAACCATTGATCAAAACCCTAATTGACTCAAATGAGCCCTAATTGAAGTTGGAGTGCAATAAATGACTGATTATAACTGAAAGTAGCTTAGACACATGTCACTGCAAGCCAACCAACAGGTGGTAGCACATCAATGACTCCAATGAACCCCGATGAGGTTAACTGGAGTGTAACTGACCATCAAAAATGGTTGGAGCTGCCTCTATTGACTCATGTTCATTAAATAATCATTAAATAATCAATTTAATGAAGGGAGGCGCCTTCACTACCCTCTTTAACTGATTGTAACCATCAGTGAGAAATAAATTTCATTTATGACACTTAGATCACCCCCAGAGTTCTCCAGTTAGCCTCCTTGACTAAAGGTAGGCATGGGTGTGCTCATGCTAATGTCATACAATGCTCCTATGATGTCAATTAAGTCAATAAAACTTAGGATGGTGGTTTAACTAGGCCAAATTGACAAGAATGAGTGTGTATGGTGGTAAACATCTTCAACATGCACACAATATGCATTCGCATTTAGTCCCATTACATCATATTGTCACCACCGATCCCTTCACCAACTGGGGGCTTGACTTTATGGATTGGAACCCAGTTTCAAGTGGGGGGCATCATCACATTCTAGTGGCTATCGATTATTTCATGAAATGGATAGAGGCTACACCCACAATTAAATCGGTGAGACAATCACACATTTCGTGTTCAACTAGATTATCACCCGGTTTGGCATTCCAAAAGAGCTTGTCACTGACCATGGTAGGCACTTTCAGAATAAAATGATGGAAGATTTGGTTTCCAAGTTAGGGTATAAGTAATAAAATTCATCTTCTTATTACCCTCAGGCGAGTGGATAGGTTGCAGCAGTGAATAAATCACTTAAGTCTATTCTCTAGCAAACCATCACACGAAGCAAGACCAATTGGCATATTATGTTGTATCCTTCTTTGTGGGCCTGTAGAACCGCAGTTAAGATTTCCACTGGTTTCTCTCCATATCAGCTTGTGCATGGGGTGGAGTCAGTTTTACTGGTTGAATGCAAAATCCCTTCTTTGAAGCTAGCTGTAGAGCTTTTACCCGACACTCCCGCATTGGAAGAACGTTTGGTCCACTTAGATCAGCACCGAGATGCCTTAATGGCTCTAGAGGTTAAGAAGCATTGTGTCAAGGTCTAGTATGATAAATTTCTCTGTTTGAGGAGGTTTAATGAAGGTGACTTGGTCCTTTTGTGGGATCAAGCTAAGGAACCCTTGGGGGCAGGGAAATTTAATCCCATGTGGCATGGTTTTTACGTGGTTAAATGAGTCTTAGAGAAAGGCACTTATGATCTGGTTGATTATGAAGGGACAACCTTGGCGAGCCTAGAAATTGGATCTATCTCAAAAAATACTCTGCATGATCTTCAGCTAGGGCTGATTGTTGTATATTATTGTACAATTTTTGCATTGCATAGTTAGGTTTTCTTATGGTGATCATGTTTGTTGATTAGCTTTCATTTCTAATGGAAGATGTCGATGGAGTCTTCCGTTTACATAGGATTCACTGATGGTGCTAGTCGCCACACTCAAAACTCAGCTTCAGCTTCTTTGGTGATTTTGCATTTAGGAGGTGTATGTTTACAGGCTTCTTCGAACAATGTTGTTGAATATAGTGTCGTTATTGAGTTATTGCATGATGCCATTTCACATGGTGTTGATTATCTTGAGGTATGTCTTGATTAGCAGTAAGTGGTTTCACAGCTTAATGGCCTATATTGTATTAGGGATCCGACATTACTACAAAGATTCTTATGTGTGAGATTGCTAGAACGACAATTTGAGAATATAACATACATTCATGTTCCAAGAGTTTTTAATCAATTTGTTGACTCATATTCTAACTATGTGTTAGATTGGAATTTGTTTCATAGACCATAAGCATATCACAAACATACATTTTACACACAGGTAAATAGAAATAAAATCGATCATCATAATTTTTTTTCATTAATATCCAAAAAGTGACGTCATAATACATAAGTGTCATATACAAAATCGGGGCTTCCAAGCCACCAAAATATAATACATAGTCATACAAAAATAAATACACTCAGGTCTCTAAGCTCGAGGAGGAGGGGGTTTCTGATCATGATATATCACTATGGCTCTAGCTAGCCATTGAAAGAGTTAAACCCATGCTCATGGTACACCAACCACCTGACACTGCATGGCCTTAGGAAATTCCTTGACTTGCACCATGGGTACCCTGTGTGTCAAGCAAACGAAGTTCATGTGAATGCTTTGGAGCGTCTGCTTGACATCCGCACCCATGATATCATCTCCTATTCATCTTCATTGATGACAAGGGAAGCCTTCTGGCTACGATGGTTCTACATCTACATACACATGACAGATTGTCACTATGTGTCGTCACACCAAAAATATGTCTTTTGAGTCAATATATCAAAAAACACAAAAAATTAAATAATTCAAAACTTAAAAAGTCGGTTTTGGATTCTTTACCTATGTCACCATAAGTCACTCCTGGTGGTAGCGGCATATACGGATCTCTGTGGAAGTCTATCCCTACGTAGGGGTAGTCATCTATGGCGATGATTTGTCTCCGCCACCATGGAAAGAAGTCTACTGGGTAGGGGTTAACCACCCTACCTTTTCCCAATCTGTGCATAACATTTGCCCAACATTGTTGGGCTAGATCCCAAACTCCATGTGAAACAATGTCCACTCTAGGGCTTAGCCCTGGTACCTACTCAAAGAAGAACGTGCTTAGTATGCTGCCAAACCCAAAGTTCCATACTCTACCCATCTTGCAGTCACTGAGCTGCCGTTTCATGTTTCTCAAAAGCGTTGTGCTCCAGTCATACACTATAGGTCTCATACACTCCACCGTATAGAACATCATTGGCTGCGAGGCTTGGTGGAGTGAAGCTAACTCGACAATCCTGCCTAATGCCAAAAGTATGGCCTTCAGTCCTGGAATATGGATAGAGTTTATCAGGATTTGACTCCCAACCTTTTATGTCTCCAGAAATTAGTACACAGCTATGTACTCATCAATAGTCAACCTGCCTCTTGGCCCATAAGATTGGAGATTCACCATCTCTCCTCGTCGGGACAAACCAGTGATAAAGTATATGTCCTCAACCTCAATGCTGAGCGACATCTCGTCAATCTTAAATGTATTAGATTATGGATCCTAGTAATCCACCAACAGCTGGAGTAGTCTTGGTCTGGCCCTCGGGATGCCAAGACACCAAAACTTGTATAAACCACATGCCCGTAATGCTTGTTGGGCCAGAATATCACCTTGCATGGCGTCCTTCACATCGCCATGCTCTCTTTCCCTCCACTCTAACACCATCTGCACAAAAAACTAGAGTTTTGTTCAGTTATTTCCTTTGAAAACCTCGTTTGTGGCCCTATACATGACTGTTCTCAAAACAACCACATATGTACGTGGGTTTGGGTGCTTTTTCCATGTATGGAGAGCCCTATACACAGACAAAGCCCTGATTTCTGTGTGGGACGAAATGCACAATTATGGATGGATTAAAAAATTAATTGGACCATGAAAATTCAAAAAAATTGCACGAAATAGGAAGAAGAGGGCATGAGAATCTACCTGGATCAAACAGGAAGAGATTCCACCGCATGATGCTCCCGGAATTCACTTATGAAGTTCTCAGCTCAAATACACTATGTTGGGTAAAAATTTTAAATGATATGAAAAATTTTAAATTTTTTACTATTTATAGAATTTTTTTTAAATTTTTACCCACTTTCTATAGTTTTTTACCATTCTGGACAGTTTGAACTAATTTGATGATGTAGGAGTCCATTTTGAGTTCGGTTTGACCATGGCTTTGATCTGTTTGTGCCTACTGCAGGTATGATGTCTAAACTGGCATATAGGTTAGGTTTCACATCCGTTCACATTTTTCATGACCTTATGACCATTCCATTTTAACCTTAGGTATGAACCCATTCCATCTTGTCATGGAACCTTCTTACTGCTTTTAGAAATGACATGTTGTGAATGGTAGAGCTTTACCATACATGGGTACCCTAGTTAGATCTTGTTTTTCATTTGGTGCCCATGCCGACATTTTTCCTTTGGGGTGTGGGAGTCCTTTATATATTACCGCCATGACTTTGAGCAAGAGCTTCATACTCCTCTTGACCTTTATGCTGGCCTTTTCTGTAGAACTCCCTTGTATATGTTAAGTTTTAATTTCATTATCATGATTTTTGCTTGTCTTTTTGAGCCTTATGCCAGCTTCCCTAACTTTGATTATCAGCCATATAGCTTGAGCTTGTCTCATGTCTAGCCAAGCAGAGCCATTTTATATATCTTTTGTTGCTTGATTTCGCATTTTCTTTTATGGGGAGGGGACTTTCCCTTGAGTGTCATTATCCTACATATGTTTCCTTGCATTGAGCATAGGTATGTTCCACTGCTTGGAACTAGTTTGTTTTCCTGTTGACACTCATCTCCTCCTATATTTGTAACTATAAAACACTTTTATTCTTTTTCAAGATTTTCAAAATATCTGAAAATATCCCAAAAAAAATAAAAAAACCAAAAAACTGGACAAGAAAAGATGTTATCTTTGCCAGTAGTCGAGTCGTGTAGCATTTGAACATAGCACTGTATATCACATCTGTTGGTTGGGTTAGTAGTTTGACTTTAGGAGTTGTACTCGTATCTATGAGTTTATCTCCACCAACTGGTTATGCTTCGAGTCCCTATGGAGCCTCTGTCGATGCCTCATGCATCACAGAGATGTCCTAGTTTTGTATATTGAGTCTATGCTTCCTACATTTAGTCACCATTCACCTTTATACTCTTGTTCGAAGGAATTTGAAGTTTGAGTCGTCCATTCCTCAGTTGTCTTGAATTTGCATGTCGGCCATTCCTGGTACTATTACTGGTTCGTGGACATCTTGTTCGAGTCCTTCCACATTATACAGCATTGTTGAGTGCCTCATGTTGGTTGATGGGGGATTCCTTAATGCCCTCCTTCCAGTGGATTCCATCCCATCAACTTCAGATCATTTATTCTGGGATAGGAGTCTAGAGTCATTTGAGTGCCTTGAGACTTATAGTCATCAGTGGTAGGTTCTCTCGCCATCGACAGTTTTGGGAATACATCAATGTCCCCTGATCGATGGATTCTTCCAAATATTCGACCTCAACACATTTATTTGCACTTGTTAAATTGCACTCTAGTACCTTGATTCCCATTTTCATTATCGGTGGGTGATTTTGCATCTATCAACGGTATACATCAATGACTGGTAATCAGGCGATGCACTACTATGTTCGACCTTGACACCTCTATTCACATAGTAGGAAATGTACTCGTAGAGGTTTGTGTAGAATACTTTCTATATTGGTGGCATTTCCTATATGCTACCTCCTTGATCGTGTCAGTGTTCATGAGATTTCAACTCTCATGACTTGATTCCAGTGTATGTCAGATATCTTCAACCATTATGGATATCTTGCCATGGTATATCTTCAGCTTTCATGGAGATCTTGTTCCTTTGTATATCTTCATCATGAATATTATGATCTATTGTATATTGTACGTGGCAATGACCACACATGTCACAGTTCATATCATGCCTATTCACGGCCATTGTACTCTTATGTATCCAAGACTGCTATATGTATTCATAGTCATCTGCAGAGTTTGATTATTGTATTATACTATTGGATGGTTGGTTCTTCTAGTTGGTTCTTCATCACTCCACTTTTGGGATGGATTTATAATGTATTTCGGCCATCATGTTACCCCTCTGACCTCACACATTCGGGGGCATCTATTATAGTTGATTTTACCACACATGGTTGATCACACTTTTATGTCCTTCCCTGTCTCTCTGGAGACTCTTTGGACCCCATGGACTATTTTTGTACCTTTGATGTTTCCAAGATCATCCCTAAAAACACTCATTATTTGTTGTACGTGGATTTTAATCCCTTTCTCACGTATATACGCGGATATTACCCCTAAACCCGCATACATCAGGATGTGTGCAAAAGGCCAAATGTTTTTGGAGTTTTCCTTGATGTGGATCCAATTCACTTGTCTTTTGGCCTTCCATATGATTTGAGATCGCTTGGATTTGACTTTCCATTACCCCATTGAAGCACTATATAAGGAACCCTTTGGATACATTTAAGGATAGGAATTGAAGAGCAAGAAAACTATAGTCCATTGTTTCCATAGCTTGCTTATACTTGAGTATGCATCCCTTTGTCGCTTGGACCACTTTGTGTTCTTCCCAAGCTTTCCTTTGCTTGTGAGCTTGCTATCGAGAGATGGAGGATTGAGGTCGTGGAGGCCCAGGTGGAGGACTTAGTTTCTCCGGTTCGCAGATGTGCCAACAGAGGTTGTCACTTGTGTAATCTCTAATTTATTTAATAGAAATATCTTTTCCTATCCAATGATGTGTATTTAAATGAATATTGAATCCATGGAAGTGTTTAATTGCTTATGTATCATTGATTATATATGCTAGAGTATGCCTAACACTATATCATATAGCATGCTTGCCTTGTTTACTGTTGTTGAGAAGTGAATTGCTAACGCAAGCGGGATTGGAAAAAACTCAACGGGGATCTACTACAATTGTCCAAAAATAAGGTATGTTTCCAAATCATTTAGTTTTAGATGTTGTATTTCTCTTGCATATGGGGAAGGTATTGATCTCTGTAGTTTCTCTATTTGTTGTGGTACACCCCAAGCCGTAGGAAGTTTTCTCCATAACAATTCCAAAGGAAGAATCGAACTTGGAGAGAGTAGTGAAGGTGGAAGAAAAACACAGGGGAAGAATATGAGTGTGGAAGAAAACCTAGGAGAACGAATGTGAATATAAATACAATTGCTAGTTAAAATGTGTAATTATGTTTGGAACCTAAGAAAACATTATATTTGTTGTGTTATGAAGTGGTTGTCGGGATGGTTAAAATCTTGAGAGTCGACACCTGAATCAGTGATCCAAGTTGTTGATGTAGTTGTGTCCATGTTTGCCTCTGGTTTCTCTAATGAAATGAAAAATGGTGCATGCAGTTAACTTCATGGAATAATTAGCACCATGAACAATGATGTATCTCATTTTTATGTTGACAGAAGGAAGCTAAGGGAATGGATCTCAATTTTTGACATAGAATTGGTAGTGAGCCAATTACCGTGATTGTTAAGTGATAATTCCGAGAGCCCTGGAACTGGTGAGTTGCTAGCTAGTTAATAATGTTAATTTATTAACTAATTAAATCAATAAAATCAATTATTAAGAAACCTAACCTATAATTAACTACACTTCTACGGTATTGATTTAATTGTGGTTCTTTCATAATTGTTTTAATAATTTCAATTTAAATTAGTGGAATTTAATTTATGTTTTGTAAGCTTTCGATGTGGAGAGTGAAAATATTCCCCCTTATGTTTGGATATTTTTTGTTTTGTTTTGTGTTACTTATTTTTATTTTGTCTTATAAATTGATTATAGAGCCTTTTGTAGTGCTCTATGTTTTCTTTTAGCTACATATTGTTATCTGTGTAGTTGTGTAATGTGTGGGTGTGTAACAAAGACAAATTTAATGATAAGCTATAAGTTGTCCCTAAAGTGAATTAAAAAGTGACTTAGAAAGTATAAATACACATTATAACATCGCATTTGAAGTATCCAAGTTCTTAATCTCTTATGCACGATTTCAAGAAGGATAAGAGCGAAATATTTAGGAGGATCAAGTGAGAAATTTTTGGGCATGATATAGAGTTTCTTGGTGAATATATTGAATATGAATCTCTCTCTCTCTCTCTCTCTCTCTCTCATGCATTAGGTTTTATCTTATGAAGGTGTATGTATCTATGGACTAGTATTTCACTTGTGATGGAACATGCTTCTCATGCACCAAGGTTCATATCGATCTCTTGGAAAAGGTATGGTCCTTGAAAATGTATTAGGGTTTCTCTCTTGGTGAATCTTTGTAAATATCTTACATAGATTATGATGATTTTAATTCCATAGATTATGGTGATTCTAGTATCATAGATTATGGTGATGCTAGTAGAATAGATTATGGTGAATCGGTGATGTTATTGCCATAAATTATTGTGATGTTATTGGCATGGATCATCGCAATGTTATTGGAATGGATCATGGAAATGTTATTGGCATGATGTAGGTTTCCTCTCTTGGAATGAACTAGAGTTTGAAGATGATAATGATGTTAAGGGGTTTAAGAAGAAAACAAATGAACTCTATGAATGATTACTTTTAGGGTTTGATTACAGACTTGAAGAGAATATTCTTGAAGGTTTTACTACAAATTTTGAGGACATATTTGAAATGCATAAGTTGACATAGCGATGGTGGTAGTGATAGTGATAGTTACACTAACATTGATAGTGATAGTAATAGTGACAGTGATGAAGATAGTGGTAGATTGATACTCGAATTAGAGAAGAAACATGTCTTTAGGGGGAGTATTGGTGTCCTCTTTACAGGTTGGATCCTATGCTTTAGGGAGTGGATGCTTGTAAATGAATTGAATGTAATATTTGTATTATATAAGAAAAGAATTCTGTTGTTTTATCCCATTTGGGTTTCCATGTAAAATCTCTTGTGTAGTGTGTAGGATTTATGTGATGATGAATTCCATTTTTAATGCTTAATGTTTAATTGTTCTATTTAAAGTTTGAAATGATAAAAGGATATCAACACTGATTCACCCCTCTTACCAACAATTGGTATAAAAGGTGGTACCTTCAGGAATAGTCAAACCACTGGAATGAAGATACCAATAAGAAGCATGGATAAGTACAAACAATATTCCAATATTGGATTACCATTGTTTGACGGAATGAATTATGATTTATAGAGAATAGGGATGATTTTTTTTGTAATCACAGGTTGTTGATGTTTGGCATGCCATACTGAATCGATACACGATATCAGATATTACTCTAGCAAAAGGTACAATTGAAACAATACTCTTTGAATGTAATTCAAAGGCCACGTATGCTATTCTAGGTGGTCTATTAAGGTCATAATTTTTCAAATTTATGAATTGTATCTCAACAAAAGAATATTGGGACAAGCTCAAGAATGCATGTAAAGGAAATGTTAAAGTCAAAGGGGATAAGATTCAAACTTACATAAGGCAATTTGAATACTAGAAAATGAGCGAAGACAAATATATTGTAACTTATTTTCTCTAAATTGATTAAATTGTGAATACCATAAGAGGACTGGGAGAAAATATTGAAAATCTAGTAATTGTTCAAAAGATACTTAGATATGTCCCAATGAGGTTTGATTCTAAAATATCAGATTTAGAGGAAATACAAGATCTAGATAGCATGGATGAATTACATGGAATAATTCAACATACGAAATGAGAATGGAATAGGAAATCCTATCTAGAAGGGAATCAAATTTCAATGCCTCCAAGAATACAAGGAAGGAACAAAAGGAAAAAACCATGCTCATGCTCCAGTTGCAGTGATGATTCAACCAATGAAGAAAAGGCCAACCTTTTGAGAAAATAGAAAGAGAGGAAATGGAAAGCACACAGGTAAGCTTCCATTCAAATGTTTTAACTTCACTAAAGTTGGTAAATTTTATTCCAAATGTAATTATGCAAAAGGGTCAAATAGTGATGAAGAAGAAGTTACTAGGAAAGAAAAGAAATATCAAAAAAGAGGCAAGGAAATAAAAAAAAGAATATTTATGAAAAGAAGAGTCTATATTGAAAGGAGGACAACTCCTCATCCAATGAAGATGATGATAATGATATTGACTCAAGAAAAGTGGTTTTCATGGAACTAGAGGAAAATACTAAGAATAATGAGGAAGACTATGAATAGCAAGGATAAGTGAATATTGAGGTAAAATTTCTAAATGCCTTGAGTGATCTAAGAAAATAAAGGAAGAAAAACAAGTTACTCCAAGAAGAGTTGAGTGAACTAAAGGAAATTTCTCAAAACTTCAACATAAATCCTAAAGAAACAAAGAATACAATTATGGATCTAAAAGTCCAGTTAGAAGAAGCCAAGGTGATTAAATAAAAACTTAGAAGAAAACTAGAAGAAAAGAAGAATATATAGGAAGAGATGGAAGCCAATATAATCTCATTAAGAAAGGAATTATAGAAGTAGGAAATCCAACATAAATTTGTAAACAACATCAAAGTTTTGGATGAAATCATCAACGAACAAATACCATTCTATGATAAGTCTGGTCTTGGATACAAAAAAATGATGCTGATAAGGGTTCAAGTTCTATGGTGACTGGAAGTGAAGCAAACCAAATAATTTACGCATATGCTACCAAGAATTCCAAGCCTTTTAAGGAATATATACAACAACCAGTGATGAAAAAAATCCAAAATAAGATCACGTGTTTAGAGGAGCATGGAAGAAGAAACCAACAATGAAGGAGACTCATAAGGAAGATCATGATTTCAAAAGATCCACACCAACTAGAAGACCACACACATCCAGGTACCAAAATAATTTTCTTGGCTTGTGTTATTCTTGTAATAATTTTGGGCATAAGTATATATATATTGTACAACTTAGGCATTAGGTAGAAACACATGGAATCAAAATGGCTATGAAAATTCTAGGAATAATTATGAAGGAAATTATTTCAGAAAGACTCGAGAGGATTTTGACAAAAATTATAATCAATTTGGGGTTTGGATTATGAAATTTAATGTTACAAATGTAAAAATTTAAAAAACAAAACCTGAAATTGTAGAATCAGTTTAACAACTTGTTCAATGGAATTAGAATAAAAAAGAACTTGGAAAAAGAAGCAAGAAGACTTGCAAGTTGAGGAATGTAGGCTTTATTTACAAGCCCAAGAAAAATAAGTAAATGTTATATTGTGAGTGGATGCTTGAAATATATGAATAGAGATAAGAACATATTTGTGTCATCAAAGAAATAAAAAATATGGGGTTGTCACATTTGGAAATGACAACTTAGACAAAATTTTGGGAAAAGGCACAATTAGTCTTGGAAACAAAGATGCTTTGGAAGAAAACTTTCCTACTTATTGAAAATATGAATCATAATATGATAAGTGTTATCTATATGTGTGACTAGGGACACACTTATATTAAATAAAAAATAATTTGAAATGCGAAAAGAAGGCTTAGGGAGACTAGTGGCAACAACAACAATAACTCCAACCATCATATAAATATTGAATGAAGTTGGGAAAGGAAGATGAAAGCTGGATTTGGCACAATAGAATGGGTAATATAAAATTTTAAAATATTGTCAAGATCATCAAGAGCAAAGGTGTAATATAAATGCCAAACAAAACAAAACCAACCAATACTTCGTACAAGCATTGTTAGCATAGAAAAAAAACAAAGGCGAGCTCAAGAAAAAGGAATACTCTACAACAAAACCAGTGGGAATTTTACACGCTGATGTGTACAGTCCAAGAGGACAAAATGAATAGATGGTGAGTAATACTTCATGTTTCTCATTGATGAATACATAAGAATGACATGAGTGTGTAGTTTAATTAAGAAAAAATTTAGAATCTTTCCAATGTTTTAGGATATTTAAGGAAATGGTTGAAAATGAAACATATTTGAAAGTCAAAATCTTAAGATCAGACAATCGACATAAGTTCACTTCAAATGAGTTCTGGTATTTTTGTGAGTAACATAGAATAAAAATGGATTTCTCAGCAACTAGAACCGCTCAACAAAATGGAGTTTTTGAAATAAAAAAACAAATTTGTAGAAGAAATTTCTATAACCATGTTGAATGAATCCAATCTAAGTGATATATTCTGGGTACAATAATTACATACATACATTCATTTATTAAATAGAGTATTTCTCATAAGTAACCATGACCAGACTCCATATGGCCTATAGAAATGAACATCAACAAATATTTAGCACTTCAAAGTGTTTGGAATCAAATGATACATAAATAGGGAAGGCAATAATATTGGAAAATTTGACTTATGGATAGATGAATGTAATTTCCCCTTTTTTGGAATTTTATTAAAATACCCAATTTTCCAATTTTTTGACAATTTTGGCTCTTGACTAGTTTTGATGTCTAGACCTCCAAATTGACCCAAATGCTTCCGAATTTTCTATGAAGGTACATGAATGATAATATAACTTAAATATTATGTTCATTTATGTTTTTTTTACCTCCCAATTAATTGTGTAAACTTTTTTAATGTTCTTTTCAAATCAAGAGTCTCTACTAGCAAATTGGGCCTCCAATTCCCCCTCGGTAATTGTTGGAAATGGATTCACAAATGATCCCAAAGTCACTTGAATTTATGAATAGAGGCTGGGTATGTTTAAGGAAAATTTTCAAAGTCTCATATGAATCAGGGTTCAGTTTATACAGGCTGTTATGACTCTTTCCAAAACAACTCCCAAGTCACAATTTCGACCCTTGGGGAAAATGCACTAAATCTTCTCCAAATGCAATAAAAATGAGTAAAATGGCTTCCAATTATTAACTAATGAACATGAGACTTGAAATAAAAATTAATTACAGTCCATCCATAATACATTTATCATATATAAATTCCTCCATTCGAAATAATAAGCATTACCATGGCATATATCAAAATGGAGTGGAAATTTCATTTGGATTAAAAGTCATTTTGACATACAACCCTTGGGAATTTAGAATTGAAACTTTATGAGAATGAATAATAGATAATATTGAACTTATTACAATCATAAATTTAAAATTAAAGGCTCTCCCAATTGGAAATCATCAGCATTACAATGTTTCACAACAAGATAGTGGGGGAATGACGTTATTTCTTCATTGTTCAACATTTTTACATGAATTATTTTGGGTATTTAGACCTGATATTATTATGAAAATAAAATACAGAGAATATACATCATAACATAATATAATTGTCATTATATACTTCCCCAAAGAGATCAATAGCTCACCCAAAGTGCAATCCCTCCATTGGCATGAATATGGTGTGAAAACTGGAAATAGTTGAAAGAGAGTGCTGCAATAGAAGAATCCACATGATTTCCTGTAGATTACACCTGAAAATAATACTCCATTAAATCTCCATGAAATACCTAAGAGGCATTTCCAAACACCAACTAGGATGGGAGTCTTTCACCCTTGAAATTGGCTTAAGCAAGAAAACTAGTCATCCACTAGCTCTCACAATTCACAAATGAGAAAAAGCTCCTTCTCATGGATGATACCTATATTTTATAAAAATTATTAGTATTCTAAGTTTTCAAATCCATCCATAAACTAAATTCAAGTCGAATTGGTGTGGCTACTCATGCTATGCCATGTGGCCTCTCTTTACCGTCCCTCTTCTCCCAAATTTGAGTAGGAGCCTCTTGGCCTTCTCCAACTCCCAAATTCGACCTCTAAGATGCTATATTAAGTCCTGAAATGTAATTATGTCAGTATTTCATCCTTCAGATATGAATTGTTTCATAACTGTCATAGAATCTCCATCATTGGTGTCATAGATGTCATAAATGTAAGGGGAATCTAGCCAAGTGTCCATGAAACTCCCATTTGGCTCTCCCTCTCCCATGTAAGTTAAAATTCATCCAAAATTAGACCTATGAACTATATGGATAAGTATATTAACCTTATAATCCATCCAAAAACATTAGTCTTCCCATATATTCGAATTTGCAAGAGAAAGATACCATTTAACATAGGATTTCTAGCTAGTGTGGGCCCCATATAGTCTCCATGTGTCTCCATTCTCCATAGCCATTTAATTTTTCTCTTGTATTTATATAATAAGCTACATTATTAAATATTTATCCTCTTCTAATGTTTAAACATCATTTATGATCCCCCTTATTCCAAATATCAAAGCTTCCACCCCCAACCTAGGAAACTAGTGATTTCCTCCTTGGAAATTATTTGACTTTTAGCATCCATTTGACAACTTTCATGAATATGGAAAATGTGATTTGTCCATTGTGACCCAATGCAAAATTTGGTACATTACCATGAAGACATATTTGTTGGGTAATCATGGAAAATAAAATCATACAGATGCTATAATGTTAGAATCAACATGTAATGTCCTCGACCCTTATGACAAGGAAAAAGGTTCTAAAATCATGTTTAAACACAACTAAACTAGATGAAAATAAGGTTCAATCAACTAAACATTCAATGATTAATTAAAGGTATAACTTTAAGAAAGATTACTAAGGTTGCGACACTCAATTAAATCACTTAATTAAATAATTTGTCGCCCTTAGTTAAATAATCTTGGCACTTAATCAAATCTATCAACATTAAATTTAAGTTCAGAATTGCATCCATTTCATGAATAATGCATATATCATCATAGTGTGATTAAGGTCCTACATTAAATTCTTACACTTCCTAAAGATGATTGAAAACATAGTTTATAATTGTCAAGTATTATATTGTTAATTGTTTGTAGATTTAATTATTTTGTGGTGTTGCTCGGTGTATGATTTCAGTGAAGCTAAAACTAAGGTAAATACACATCAATACACATATCTAGGATGTAACCTACTTCCAAACTACAATGAAATAAAAAAAAATCCATCGACTCCAATCCCAACCCACAAAATCATCTCCTAATGGGTGTCCCTTACAACCATTTGTCACTAATATATTTTAGATTGTAGGTATTCCTACCTCCAACCATAAATAAATATTACATTCATATTAAATTATTCTAATTTATATATGCAAATAGGAGCATATCCATGCATAGAAATTTTCCAATCTAACAACTCGTGCGTTCAAATTGGCACTAAGAAAACTGTTGGACCAAAACAGACATATCTTGGTCACCTGAACATATTTTTTTTGATGAAATGAAAGGTGATACTTAATGGAAATGTCATTCCAATAACAATGGAATAGGTCCCAAACCACAAAAATGAGCATATTTGTTACCATAAATACTCACCTTATGCAAACAGAAGTTGTTTCCCTAGCCTGAAACACTCATAATTAGAAAAAAGGAGTTACAACAAATAAAAAAACTTCCCCTAAGATGAAATAGATAGATGGAATGAAATCACTTACCTATCACAACTTGTAGTATATTTTCCCTTGAAGTGTTTGAGATCCACATATTAACCTGCAAAAAGGACAAAACAAAGCATATACAAGATCAAAGTACCAGATTCAATCTATGATCCTATGGCGATGACTAAGGAGTTCAACAATGAAATAGGTTATTTAGACACAATATCATTCATGGGAAAGAAAATTTTATTGCATAAATGAAATAGAGAGAGAAATTGCAACGAAGATCCTTAGTGTTGAGAAGTCTCTTCTCAAGCAAAACCTTACCTCCACAGCTTCAAACTTGTCTACCAAATGCTCAGTCTCCTTAGCTATATTTGGCCATAGTTTTGGTGTTATAGCATAATATTCCTCCATTTACCCATGGGGGGTGAGCCAATACTTATATTCATGGGAGGATATGGAAGGTTGAGATTCTCATGGGTGAGGTGGAGGGGAGATCCTACAAGGATGGATCTTGAGCCCAGATGGTCCAAGATTCTAGGGATGGGGTTTTCATGAATCCAAGCTTAGTGAAACTTCTCTTTTTACCTTTAAAAATAAAGCACCTCTATTTGTCAACTGAGACAAAGCATTACCCAAAGTGCACCACTCATTGTAATAAGGCATGTGGTGGTGGCACCGCTTTTTTTTCATGGAAAACTAGTGTTACACATAAGGGTAATGCACATTGTCCACAAAGAAAGTGTGGTGGTGGAAAAAGGCATGAAATCACTAATCTTGTCCCAAATTCAACTTCACAACTTGGGGATTTGAGCCAATTTCTGATGTTTGGTTCTCATAATATGATGATGATGAGAAATATGTGTAATAGAATGCCCCCCAAAGCATGAGGCTATATGGATAGGATAGGTGAAGGATTTGTAAGAACAAGTTATCACTTCGATGAAAGAGTTCACTGATTGGAGATCTTCAATGACCCAACTTATTCTGTAGTACATTGACTTGTGTCCACATGAATTTGATCATGGATTCTCACTAATACAACGCAGATCCATGTGAAGTAAAAACAATCCTGGCTACTAGAATACAAGATAGATCCATGTGAATAAGACTCAAACTTGGACATAACTACTAGACATAAAATCTATATCTGTGTCATATAGATGTAAATTTGAGCACAACCATGACCATACAAATGTGGATCCATATTAGGACGCATACAAATACTCCATCGCAACCCGGGGAAAGCAATGAGCGCTTTAATAGATACCCATGGTCTTCGTCTCGTCTTCAAAAAAGTACGATTCTATCCGTGTGATTACAATGTCTTGATGTCTAAACTAGTAGAAACAACTTGATTACTGGTCAATGATGAGAACCATTAACAAGTGCAAGGGAGATCATCATTGATGTCAATGATTCCCAAGGTGCTCCATTACGATTCCTCCGAATGTGAATGGATTATTTGATGTTGAACACTCGGTTGAATATTTCGATCAAAGGTCAATGATGTAAACCTATGTCTAAAGTGAGAGGATATCTCATTGATGTATATAGATCTCAAGGTACTACTTAGTATCCAACACTAATTCTTGGATGATGAACTAAAGTCGAAAGGAATAGTCTCGTGGAAGGAGGGCCATGATGAATCCCACATCAACGATACAAAATGTGAAACAAAGTTCTGGAATTTGAGTAAGATGTAACCATAGGATTGAGTCAAAGGTAACTTTGAATGCAGATGAAAAATATCAACACAATTTTCCTTTGAACATAGGGTAGCACGACTGAGGACTTGGCAGCACTAACTTGACAACACAGATACCAAGACATAATGTAATGATGGACGATGCAGTCTTTGAAAGACTCAAAGAAGTAACTTGACTCATGAAAGTGGATTGATGCAGAAGCAAGTTGAATACCCAATTGATTGAATGAAATGTAGACAACTTCTAGGTTTTAGAGGTGACTACAAACTTCCATTATTTCAAATGAAAAATGGTTCCCTTCCCTTACTTTCCACATCATGATTGATGAGTGTCACTTTTTCATTTTTATGAGTTGAAAGAGTGTAACAAGCACTCCTTGTAGATTATCATAGGATAAGTCCATTCTCACACATTTTATGAACCTAAGAAAGTAGGGGATCATTCCCGAAATAGGATCTCTTAGTGTTTAGTTTAACAAGTCCATTGAAAGAAAACTCAGTATCGTTCATGTTTAGAGAGTCTGAACAAAACGAGAGGAGACTCCATAGTTTCCTTTTTCATATGATTTAGTCTCCAAGGCATGAAAAAGTATAAAATAATACCTTAGAGAACTCTTCTAGTCAACAAATAAAGTATTCCTTTTTCATAACTTAGTCAATCCGAATCGAAAAAGGGGTAAACTATTGTCGAAAATATGACTCTTCAGTTCCTTTTACAAGCGTGAAGAAGACAATTTCACTTGATGATATTTTTACATTTGAAGAGTTCGAAAAGAGTGTAAAGAGGACTTTATTAGGGTTTCTTTTTCGTAAAAAAGTTAAACAAGTCTGAAAAGAGGTAAAGTTTGACTCAAGAAATTAGTCCCAGATTTTTACGACCATGACTAAAGTTTCAAAAAAGTGCTCAAAACCTTTTTCATGTTTGAATCTAGAGCATGAAAAAGTGATAAAATAAGCTCAAATGACCTGCTTCATTTTTTAGCGATCTTAAATAGGAAAAAGAACTATGCTTGAAATCATCTTACAGTTTTTAACAAGCTCAGAGATTTGTTGGAAGAATTCTTAAGCTATCTGCTTCATTTTTTAAATATCTTGCATTAGAGAATGAACTATGCTCAACACAAGTATTTTCAATAGTATTTTCCCAACATGATGTCCAAAGATTGGTACTTTCCCGATAAAAATTGTTCAGCAACTCAACTTCAACATAAAGAGGTTGAATACATGCCCCCTAAGCTGTGTTTAATCTACCTACTCTTTTTCCTTTACCAAACATAAAACGTTGGCCTACTATGAAGAAAAGTTTCACTAGAGACCAAAGAAAAAAAGGATCTAAAGGTAGATTAAATGAAGGTTCCAGTGCTAAAAAAGATGGAATGCTCGCTTCAAAGGGATGACTTGTTTCATTTGTACACAAGCTTGAAACATAAAAGAACTATGCTTGAAGGATGGTTTCATTTTTTTGCAAGCTTGAAACTCAAACGTAAACTTTGCTTGAGAAATCCTATTTCATTTTTTAACGAGCTTGACATAGAAAGGGAACAATGCTCGGGAATGGTTTCATTTTTATGCAAGATTGAAAGAAAAGGGTAGAGTATGGTTGAGGATTCCTATTTCATTTTTTAATGATATTGACACATAAACCAAACTATGCTCAGGGCCAGTGTTATTTTTAACATGATTAAAACTAGAAATAAACTATGCTCAGGGCCTCGTTTAATTTTTTAATTAGCTTGAGACAGAATTGAAACTATACTCATCTTAGTTCTTATCTAACATAATTTCCATAGGTTGGTAGGTTGAACCGATTACATAAAAATATAGCGGCTTAACTCCAGTAATATTTCTAGAGATTAGAGACATGCTCCCTAAGCTTCCCCATGATGGGAAGAAGCTACCGGTTTACAAATGACTAAACTCCCTCATGATGTACAAAGTCTAGATACATGGCTGGTGAAGTGGAAGGAACCATAAGAACATGAGTCACATTCAAGGAATTCTGATGACTAGGAGTCATACGATGACCAGGTTTAACAAAAGAAATTGATCAATGGTCACAATATTCCCATCATGGGGAAACTACATCACTCAAAAGAGCATGGATGCTACAAATTTCATTGTGTAAACATAATCTTGTCTAAGGAGTAGATTAAAATATAAGGTACCTTGGACTACCATAACATCAATGCAAACATTTTTCCCTCCTAAGGTGATAGGAAAATGAGGAAGGATCCTTAAAGGTGCAATAGGTCTTCTATTAAAATCCAGTATCTAGTCGGAAGCTAGAATAAGTTGAGGAGAACCAAGATATTTTCAAGCAGTTGAGAATAGAATACTAACAGAAGCCCCTTCATCTACAATAGTGTGAAGAATGCTCCTAGCAGTAACTTGCACAGAAATATGGAAAGGAACAATCAAAGGAATATGATATTCTATTAGATTACTCCAATCAAAGGAAATAACCTCATTACTTGGAGAGGTTTTCTTGAAATAGACAGAATCTCCCCTTGTGTAGAACAATCCAAACTGACTATGAAAACTTTATATGTTTTCATTTCATTCTCAATTGGAAGAGAGGGACAAGACGAAAACTATGTCAAAGTGACTACTTTAGTATTAATACTCTCAGGTGAAACAACGGGATCGGGTGGGTAAGACATCAAATCGACCACTTTAACCTCACTCCTCAAAGGAAGAGGGGGATCAACTACAAATGAAACTGAATTGACCACTTGGTCAACTAGTAAGGATTCAAGAGACAACTTATGATAGCATGTTGGAAGTCGTTGATGAGGAACAATAATATCTTCCAACATCTTTGAATCTTCATCCATGCGAGGAAAAAGGTAAGTAAAGTGCATGTACTTACACAGAAAGAAATGATTTCTAACTTTTCCTTTCCGAATATTAATCACAAAGTCACTGATTGATGGGGTATCATCAATATGATGAACATAGGTTGATGACACTAGGTGTTGGGAGTCATTAGACCAAACTTCCAAAACTTGGGAAATATGAAGGAAATCCTTTAGAAGGTGATCACCCTTACAAATCCTACAAGGGAATTTTTGCTTATGATTAGTTTTGGTAGGTATTTCAACACTTTCACCAGGAAGAGTGGTTGGTTGAGAATCGGTTAGTGGATTTCCTTTATTCTTATTCTTATTAACCTGATTACTATTACTACAACTTTCAACAGGCGAAGAGGCAGTAAGGGGAGAAGACACATCTGGTGAATACGATGGAGGATTCACATGAGGTTGGTGTTCTTGTGAATGAGAATTAACATTTGAGGCACAAGGTGGGGTTGGAATCATCGAGCTAGAGAATAAACATACAAGTAATCCTATAGTCATTCTAGGAAGACTGAAGGTGGCAATGAGAGGAGGATTAACATTTCCAAATGAAGAAAAAAAAAGGTTCCCCTTGAGAAGGGACCTCTTGGTTGGTAGTACCAGAAGAAATATCCATATCTACATAACAAATATAACTCTCTTTCTAAGACTTTTAACTGTACAGGAAAAAAGTTCTACTCGATCTAAAGCAATAATCAAACATTTGAAAGGAGTGGATAAAATGATAGAGTCCTCATGGGATTTCCAAACCATCACAATTCACTATATACCGCAGGGTCCAATAGTAGAGAGAAAAAAGGAGGATTGGGACCATACCTTTTCTTGAATACCCGACTACCTAGACGGTACATGTGTAGTAATCTCCTCAAGTATTGTTTTCGGTGTATTGCAATAATAGGATAGTTAAAGGGATATGCTTAGATGGTCTCAGGATCCCTAAAAGTATCTCCCTATATACACAAGGTATGTGGGAGATCCACTCTGTAGTAGTGTTGTATAATGCACAATCGTTCGAAAGGGGCCTTTCGATATACCACTAAGTACATGAAATACCTTTCTATATACCTCAAGTATATGTGAAACGAGGTTCTATATACCATTAGTACATGGAAGAACCACACGATCCCTAGGATGCAGCACATGAATATAATGACATATACTATGTTTAAAGACACTGGAACATGTGTCTAACCTAACACACAAGTTGCTAAATAGTTTAAACTTAAACTAGCGCTTGATTTTATCTTATATGATTAATTGAATGCATGGAAAGTTGGAGTTGACTCAAAACCATGCAAGTATGAGTATGCAAGTCTTTTCTTTCAATGAAAACTATTTATGGAAAGGAGAGAGATATTTTATTTTCCCGAAACAAAGATTAAAAGATAAACACAATATTTCAATCAACCATACAATTGAACGCTCAAAGTCCAAAGAACTCGAACCAAAACCAAAACATGCACATGAAAATGAAATGCAAATTTTCCAATTCTGATGAATAATATCTACAGAAAGGAGAAATAGGTTTCAAGCAAAGAAAGGAATGTAACATCCAATGGAAGAAACATAAAATTTTCTCTGAATTCAAAGAGCATATAGATCAAAGAGACTGCTGAATAAACGATTCCTAGCCCCCCCCCGCCCCCCCGACCATGAGGGTTTTTTTTTTTAATACACCTCATTTTTATAAAAATTAAGCCAAAAAAAAATTAAAAACCAAAGTACAAATTGCAAATTTCAAAATCACGTTGGGACTGAAACCCTACTTGGAATCGTTGTTTGATAGTGGAATACAAAGCATTGCTGATCCAACACCGTGCTTTTCCAACACGAACAGAGTGGAGACACCGCTCTCTATCCACTGGATTAGTGTAGTGGCACCTCCTATTTCCTTTGACAAAGTTTTGGTGATCGCTCTTACAACACTACCCAGGTGCGATGGCGCTTGCAGATTTTAAAATGAGGCACAAGGTGAAAAAACAAGAAGTTAATGTTCAATAATAAGTATCAAATGACAATCATAATCAAGGAAATAAAGCATATAAGGTAGATTAGGAAAAATTGAAGCAGATCTAACCAATATCAAATCAAATCTAACTAAACAACTAGTAGATATGATCGATGAAGAAATTGAAGTTTGAAGCAAGGAAAGAACCAAGAATAAATAGAAGTTACAATACTCTCCCCAGTATGGTCGCCATATTTGTTACTAGAAAAACTCACCTTCTAGAGATAAAAGCTATTTCGCTAGCCTGAAACACTCAGAACTAGAACAAAGGAGTCACAACAACTGAAAGAAATTCCCCTAATATCAAATAGATAGCTAGAATGAACTCTTTTACCTGTCACAACCTATAGTAGATTGTCCCTTTAAGTGCTTGATCTCCATAGATTGACCTATAAAAAGGACAGAACAAAGCATATGCAAGATCAAAGTACCAAATTCAATATATGATACTATGCTGATGACTAAGGAGTTCAACAATGAAATAAGTGATATATACACAATATCATTCATGGGAAAGGAAATTTTATTGTATAAAATAAATAGAGAGAGAAATTAAAAACTAGAACCCTAGTGTTGAGAAGTCTCATCTCAAGCAAAAACTTGCCACCAAATATTCAAACTTGTCTACCAAATGCTCACTCTCCTTGGATATATTTGGCCAGAGTTTTGATGTTGTAGCATAATCTTCCCCCCTTTACCCATGGGGGATGAGCCAATACTTATAGCCATGGGAGAATAGGGAAGGTTGATATTCTCATGGGTGAGTTGGAGGGGAGATCCTACAAGGATGGATCTTGATCTCAGGTGGTGCAAGAATTTAGGAATGAGGTTGCCATAAATCCAAGCTTCGAGAAGCTTCATGAAACTTCTCTTTTTACCTTTAAAAATAGAGCACCTCTTTTTGTCAACTGAGACAAAGTGTTACCCAAAATGCACCGCTCATTGTAAGAAGGCATGTGGCGGTGGAACCGCTTTTTGTTCATGAAAAACCAACATTACGCATATGGGTAATGCAAAATGTCCACAAGGAAAGTGCAGTGGTGGACAAAGGCATGAAATCACTGATCTTTGCCCAAATTCAACTTTATAATTTTGGGTATTTGAGGCAAGTTCTGATGTTTGGTTATAATAATATGATAATGTTGAGAAATATGTGTAACAATTCACTCTGGATACCATCAAATTGAGATGAAAGATGTGGATATACACTAGACATCCTTATCCACTCATGAGGTCCATTATAATGAGTTATTGGTCATGCCCTTCAACATCTATAATTTCCCCTCGCATTTCAAAGACTAATGAATAATATCTTCCACCCCTTCCTTTGCCATTTTATCTTGGTTTTATTCAATGATATCTTGGTTCACAAACCTACCTAGGAAAGATACCTCCATCATGTTGCTCATACCTTGCAATTATTACGATGCCACTAGTTATTTGTGAAATGATCCAAATGTGTCTTTCTCATGATTAAAGTTGAATAATTGATCCAGGAGGATATTGGTGGCCACCCATGTATTCAACTTGGACCCCCCACCATTGTTTCTTTCAGTTTTTCAGTTTCCTTAATTGTAGCACAATTTACTATTTTTGGCAGTTTTCAGGTCCTAAACTTTCGAAGCCCTTATGAGACCCTAAATGATGTTTTTTTGGAGGTAGTATGATAAAGCTATGAACCCAAGAAATTGATGTACCAAGTTACCCAATGGGGACCACATTCTAGTGTTTCACCTCCTAGGGTTAGGTTTTTGGATGTGTAGGGTTTCCATTGTTTCTCAATAATATATAGGCCTTCGAGCTTCAATGTAACATGGATTTTAGAGGCATGTAGCCACCACATCTCTTCTCAGAGATAAGCTACCAGCACTCTAGCTAGTTTATTTCCATTATGTATGTAAACAAGTTTCAGTTAGTGATTAATGAAATGAAGTGTTATTTCCATTGCATATTTGTTTCTATGGTTATTTGTGTTTTCTATTGCGTTCCTGCATAAATTCAAATCAGTGGTATCATACCAATCTTCTCTTTCTCGATCCTTCTTTGCATGTCCCCAATGAGGGTGGGGTATAAAGAGTTAGGGCTCGATCTAGTTGAACCTTTACAAGATCAGCCTCGCAAATCCCAACGGCCACCTATAGGGGACGAAAAGAAAGATGAGGGTGCAAAAGATCCTATCAAAATGTTGCTTGAGGAGGCCCTTGAAAAACAAAGGAATGTGATTATGGATAACTTCACCTAGATACTTCAACGACTTCCCACTGGTAGCACATCTACATTTAGCAGCCAATCTAGAGGCACAACCCCTTTTAAGGTACAATTAAACTTCGACATTCCCATATTTGATGGCTAAATAGATGTAGATGTCATATATAGATGGTTGAATATTTTAGAAGGATATTTCTCGGTTCATGACTTTTCTAACCAAGAAAAGATTACTTTTTCTCTACTCAAAGCCACCCCCGATGTTAAGGACTGGTGAGAAACCTACTGTGAGAGAAAGGGTGAGGAGGAACCCTCTCTATTCTCAGCCATACCCACTTGGAATTATTTCTGAGATGCCATAAACAGACAATATTATCTGGTGGGGAGCTATGAGGACAAGTACATACAATGGAATATGTTGTGGCAACAAAGAGATCAAGATGTGCATGAGCTGACGAATCTGTTCCATACCCTGCGCACCAAGTTGGGTATCAAAGATTCAGAGAAACATTTGGTGCTAAAGTACTGCAGTTGTCTACATAGATACATTCAGGAGGAAATGGAGTTCCTTGACATCTCCTTGCTTGGTACGACATATCGGTATGCTGCCAAAATTGAGGAAAAATTCAAACAGAAAAAGCGATACTTTGGATCTGTGAATCAGAAGCAAGGGAAAGGATCCCCCAAAATGTAGAACCAAGGACACAGCCAAGGCATGGCGACTCAAGAAAACTTGCTAAAGCCACAAGCAAAGAGTAACACTGCAAAGCCAAAGAAAGAAGTGAGAAAGTGGTGTGAGTTCCATAAGAGCCCCACTCACAACACAAGTGAGTGTCGGGACAAGGAGTCACTGGTGGCCAAGATAAAGGCTTCTAAATTAGATGCATACTCTAACACTAAATCAGAACCTAAGGAGGGGAATGATAGAGGGAAGAAGATTATCGATGCAGAGCCCAATTCCACCATTGCCACCACAAAGATCCAAAAGGAAGAACCAGAAGATTCAGAGGAGGAGGAGCATCTGTTCCTCTCCCAAATGTGGGTAAAGGGTTCCCCACTACAGTTCATTGTTGACAGTGGGAGCCAAAAGAACCTGATTTCAGCAGAGGTCATGAAGTGGTTGGGTTTGCTGACCACAACACACCTACATCCATACACCATTGGGTGGCTTTACCAAGGATGAGATCTTCACGTCAGCCAACAGTGTCGGCTTCCCAACATCATCAAGCCCTTCACTGATGAGGTATTATGTGATATTTATCCTCTTGATGATTTTGATGTATTAATAGGTCAACCATACTTATGGAAGAGACATGCTATGTATGAGTCCTGGCCTCACACTGTTATTATTATGTTCGAAAATAGTTTTTACAGGATACCAGAGGTACCACCTCCTACCGCTATCTCTTTGGTTACAGCAAAACAATGCAGTAAGCTCATTTCCAAAACTAGCAAGTTCGTTTTCTTAATGATCCGCCATCAAGGCAAGAAGAATATCATGGCCACGACCTCTAGATAGGACCCCTCTGCAAGACAACAACAAATGGACAAGGTCATGGATTAGTACCGAGACATATTCACCTCACCCACTGGGGTGCCTCTCCACTGTTAGGTCAATCACCCCATTGATCTGACCCCAAGTGCACCGCTTCCAAATGGAATGATCTATCAACGCTCTATTATGGATAATGATGAAATCAAGAGGAAAATTCAGGAGCTTCTACAAAAGGTTCACATCCAGCCAAGTTCATCGCCCTGTGGGAGCCTGATTGTGTTGGTAGAAAAGAAGGATGGGACTTGGAGACTCTTTATTGACTATGAAGTGTTAAATAAGATCACTATCTAGAATAGGTACCTGATCCTAAGTATTGATGAACTCTTGGACCAGTTTAAAGGGGTGAAATATTTTATCAAGATTGACTTAAAGTTCAAGTATCACCAGGTACCGATCGAACTGACCGATGTATAGAAGACTGCCTTCAAAGCCAAGCAGGGCCTTTTTGAATGGTTGGTCATGCCTTTCAGGATGACGAATGCTTTTGAAACCTTCATGAGACTGATGGATGACATCTTCAATCCATTCACCAACTTATTTGAAGTAGTGTACTTGGATGACATCTTGATGTTCGGCTAGACTTGGGAAGAGCACCTCTACCACATCCGACAGGTCCTCCAAACACTGCGACAGCACAAGCTATGTGCCAATTTGGACAAGTGCACTTTTGGCATGACCCAGGTTTAGTATCTAGGATACATTATTGATGAGTGTGGGGTACATGTGGATCCAACCAAGATCCAAGTCATTCAGGATTGGCCAATCTCGACTACTCTAACAGAGCTTCGCTGCTTTTTGGGCCTTGATAATTTCTACCACAGGTTTGTGTTGGGATTATCTCATATCACTTGTCACTTGATTCAAGTCACCAAGGGAGGAGAAAAAAAAAATTATTTTGGTTGAAAACTCAATAGAAAGCATTTGCAGAATTGAAACATTGCCTCTGCTATGCCCCAGTGCTCACACTACCAGACTTGCAACAACCATTTGAGATCGAGACATATGCCTTTGACTATGCTATTGGGGTAGTCCTTACTCAACAAGGGCATCCACTTACATATCACAGTGAGACACTGTCCAACACAGTTCACAAATATCCCACTTATTACAAAGAGATGTATTCCATTGTACAGGCTTGCCGACAATGGAAGCATTAAATTTTGGGGAAGGAAACAATCATCCACACAGACCACTGATCCCTACAGTTCATACAGACACAAGGGAAGTTACAGAATGATTTCCATCAAAAGTGTTCCAGATATCTACAATAGTTTCATTTGAACATCAAGTATAAGAAGGGAAGCAACAATAATGTTAGTGACTGCCTCAGCCGACTACCGATCATGGCGATAACCACCGTGCTCAATTCATATGGGCACAAGACTTCTGATTGGCTATTTCTCTACAAGAGTGATCCAAAATTCAGCCACACATACCAGACACTCTTGGAGGGAAACCAAGTTCCAAAATTTCACCTCCAGGATGTACTCATATGTCACATGGGACACCTTTGTGTTCCTTCAAGCAAGCATGCCAAGATGATTTGGGAAGTGCACTACAGTCGTGTCGCAGGGAATTTTGGGGTCAAGAAAATAGTGGAAGTATTGTAGAAGTATTTCTATTGGCCAAACCTTCAACAAGACATCAAGAAGTACATCTGATCCTGCACTTCTTGCACCATTGCCAAACCATCCATCAAGAAACAAGGCCTCTATACTCTGTTTCCTACCCCTGGTCGACCTTGGGAATCCATCTCCATGGATTACATGTTGGGCCTTCCTTCTACTAAGCATGAAAACGACTGTGTGTTTTTTATCATTGACAGATTCTCAAAGATGGCCATAATGGTGACCTGCAAGAAGAATATCACAGTAGAAGACACTGCTAAACTCTTCTTTGAATGAGTGCAGGTACACTTTGGGATCCCACAGTCTATAATCTCAGATCGGGACAAGATATTTCTTAGGACATTCTGGTATAGCTTATGGTCAATGCTAGAAACCAATCTCACTAAGTCCATAGCTTTCCATCCCTAGACTGATGGCCAGCAGAGGTCGTCAACAGGATGATCATACACATTTTGCACATGTACAACTCAAAGCATCCATGCACATGGGATAAGAGCCTCCTCTATCTACAAAACAACTATAATCAGGCCCTCGACAGCTCAACCAACCATAGCCCCTTTCAGGTGGGCTTTGGATTCCATCCACTATGTCCCATTAACGTAGCCATGCTATTTGCAGCTACTCAAGTTGATTCAGCTCATATCCAGTGTGAAGTTTCTAAGGTGAACAGCTTCATTGAGCACATTCAGCACATTCACCAATAGGTTCATGACATATTGGACAGATCTAATGCTAAGTACAAGTAGTGACATGATTAGCATTGGGTGCAACACAACTTCCAAGTGGGTGACAAAGTGTGGCTACATTTGCAAAAGGACCGCCTCACTGGACCCCATCGCAAGCTTCGCCCACTCTGATATGGGCCATACACCATCACCAAGGATATTGGGGATAATGCCTTCGAGCTCCATATTCCACCATTCCTTGGTCTGCACCCAGTGTTCAATGTGGACCACCTTCGGCCCTACTTTCCACCTCTACTGGTCACATCAGCCATGGTAGAATGGCTCAAACCAACTGAGTTAAACCTTGGCTGCATGGAATAAGCCACGTATGATCGGATTATGGACACATAGATGAAGAACACCCTCCAATAGAAGATCCATCTATATCAAGTTGTCAAAGCAGGCCAACTCCTTCACCAGGGAAAGTGGCTCACTAGGGACCAAGTTCAGCAGAAGTTTCCTCATCTCATGGAGGAACTCAATGCAATGGGGACCATTGATTCCTAGGGGGGGAGGAATGATCTAGGAGGATATTGGTGGGAACCCACCTATTCCACTTGGAACCCCACCATTGTTTCTTTTGATTTTCCAGTTTCCTTAATTGTAGCACAATTTACTATTTTTGGTAGTTTTTGGGTCCTAAACTTCTGGACCCATTTTGAGGACCTAAACGACGTTTTTTCGGAATCGAATGTTTGGGAAAATATGAGTCCGTTTTGAGCTCAACATTTGTCATTTATGGATGTACTCCTTAAGTAGATATTTATAACGATGTATCATGTGCGTCAAACAAAGGTAGTATGCTAAAGTTACGACCCTGGGAAATTGATGTACCAGGTTACCCAACGGGGCCCACATTCTGGAATTTCACCTCCTAGGGTTAGGTTTTTGGATGTGTAGGGTTTCCACTATTTCTCAATAATATATAGGCCTTTGAGCCTCAATGTAACCTAGAGATTAGAGGCATGTAGACACCACATCTCCTCTTAGGGATAAGCTACCAGCACTCTAGCTAGTTTATTTGCATTCCATATGTAAACAAGTTTCAATTAGTGATTAATGAAATGAAGTGTTACTTTCATTGCATATTTGTTTCTATGGTTATTTGTGTATTTTGTTGCGTTCCTACATAAATCTAGATCAATAATTGGGCCATATTGTGAGTGAGGATAGAGTAAGGGTGGATCCTTATAAATTTGAAGCTAGGAAGAGTTGGACACACCGCGAAATGTTTAAGAGATTGATAGGGTTCCTTGGAATTATGAGATATTACAATAAGTGTGTGCTAAACTATGGGAATATTGCAGCTCCTCTTACAAAATTGGTCAAAATGAATGCTTTCTCTTGTATTGAGGTAGTGGATCAAGCCTTTTTCACCCTAAAGGAGGCCATGTGTACTACACTTTGTTAGCCATGCCATATTTATCTAATGCATTTTTCTTAGAAGGTGGTGTCTCTAGTTGTGGCTTGATGTCATACTTACTACAAGATGGATGCACATTGGCCTTAACCAATAATTATCTATTGAGACATATAAATTATGGCTATCCTTCACACAATTGAGACATATAAGCCATATTTAATCATGAGGTGTTTCGAGATAAGTAACAGCCATCATAGTCCCAATTATTTCTTGGAACATCAATTTTCCTAATTGGAGAAACATAAATGGGTCACTACAATGTTGTGTTATGATTACAAGATAATATATAATAAGGGTCGTGATAATATGGTGGTAGATGCTTTGTATATAAAATTTAAAGAGGAGGGTCAACTCTTTTCCTTATCCTTGTTGCTCTAAGTATGGCTTGATGAAGCACAACACGAGTGTTTTTACTAAGACACAATTATACACCTCATTAAATGGATACAAGAAGACTAAAAATCATCTCATGAGTATACCTTAAACCAAAATAAACTAAGGTATAAGGAGCACATATTTCTCACCATAGATTCAATGAATATTAGAGGAATTAAATTCATCACCCATAAAGGGCCACTAAATATTTTATAAAACCTATGAAATAATTAATTGCTTATTATTCTAGAAAGGCATGAAAAAATATATCCATAACTTTGTTGCAACCTACGACACCTACCACTGAAATAAGGGTGAAATAGTGAAGTCACCAAGTGTTTTGAAACCAATTCCTATTCTCAACTTGTTATAGCTATAATCCCCCTTAGTACCATCTTAATATACCTTATGCACATTTCATTTGCATCCATGCAGTGATTATATGGTTTAGACTTAGGGAAATTGGTCATTTACTCATAGTTGAGGCACTCCTCGTTAATCATTTTGTGCAGTTGAGGTGCTCCACGTTGATCATTCTGACAACCTGGTAACCTACATTGATTTCATTCAACCAACATGCACTCCCCATCCCCAATTTCATGGATTGTGTTTAACTAGAGGCATTAGGGCATGTTTTAGGTGGATTTTGGCCTTCCTTGGAAATTTATTGCCTCCTTGGGCCACTCTCACTTACCCATGTGCTTGCCCACATTTTTCATACCTCCCTTTATGTTCCATCATGCCTTTCCCATGTTCACACATGCATTTATGACTGCTTGGGATGATTAGGAAGCTCATTGGTCCACCTAAGGTGGTTTGAGGGTAAAAACATGAGCTGACACTTGTATGCATCCAGAAGGCCTCCAAGGCCTCATGAGTTTTCCCTATTGTGATATATATCTGATCCAGACATAGTTACATGTTAGAAAGTCATAATAATATATGTAATTGACCTCATGTGTGTATGTAATTTTCACTCCTTTAGCTATTTTGTGCATATTTTGTGAACAATATTGAATTGTGAGAGTTTATTTAGCTCCTAGATCTAGATGTGAATCAATTATCACATGGTATCAAAGCACTTTGGAGTTTCAAATCCAATCCATAGTGTTCAATTTGTTGTTTGATATATTTTCTATATAGATTCGAGTATTTGTTTGCATGTACATTTTAGTAGTTTGTCACTAGGAGCGCAAGAAGAAATGGAGAACAACCATGTATTACTGACCCTATTAAACTACTTAGAATGGAAGGATGAAATGGTAATCCAAACGAGGTTGAAATGCGTTTACAGGGTCACCATGGGGACTGAGGTCAAACCAAACTATGCTGTTGAGAAATCAAATTTCTTCAAGAGGCTTTATGAAGCATTTGGAATGCTTTGTCTCAGCATTTTGAGAGACTTACTATTTCATGTAGACAGTCTAACAAATCCCAACAAAGTATGGCTCAATATTGAGACATTATTCAGGGAGACTGATGAGATGAGAGGTCACCAGCTCAAAAATGATCTCCTCTCCTTGAGTCCATCTCATTTTGAGACAATCTAGTATTTCTTCACTAATTTCAAGTCATTGGTGCTTCATATCAAGCAACATGGCATCAAAAGAAGGATGATCATCTCATATTGTCCATACTTTCGAAGATTGGTCTATATTACTTAGTGTTTGTAAGCACATTTCACTCTAGCGAGCTCACAACTTAAAACTGACACATACCATCACTAGTGGTATTCATGGAGTCACTCACTCAATAGAAAGACAAGCTAGTGTATATGGGAACCATCAAATCTAGTAAATACCAAGATCTTGTTGCAGTAGTTTCGAATCCATCCAAGGGTAAGAAAAAATCCAAGATTCGAGGTAGTAAGACAAGAAGGAGCAAGAAAAACCCAAATCTTCAGATGGAGGTTCGAATCCTTGCAAGGATAGGGACAAGAAGAAGTAGGAGAAGACCAAACGCACCTACTGTCACAAAGGGTGGCATCCAAAGAGTTCATGTATGAATAATACCATATATATGATGGCGCAAATGTTGGAGAAGAACAACATCCCACTTATTGAGGGAATCGTGAAGAAGGATGGAGGTTCAGGATCATACAACAATGAGAAGTGCCATGCATTGGTTGTTGATTCTTCATAATATGATTCCTTCATTATAGATTCAGGAGATTCAAGGGATATGTCCTCTGTAAAATATTTCTTTTCATCCATGTATTCTGAGAGTGGTCCAACAGTTCGAATGGGTGATGATTCATATATCCAAACCAAAGGGACTAGCTAGATTGATCTTAACAATGGCTATTTTAACAATGTTATTTTTGTATGAGACTTGGAAATGAACCTACGCTCATTGTAGCAAATGAATCACACTGGTGAAGCCAAGAGAGTAAAATTTACTCCATACATAGTGGAGATAGCTGAAATCTCTACTATCAAGGTGGTGGAATTGTGGAAAGAATGTACAAGTTGTCTCATCTCCTTCCCTACTATAGAGGGAATTAACTCCTAACTCATGCCAATAAGGAAATAAATATGTGGCATGAGAAGTTAGACCATATAAACTACATATACCTCCATGAATTGAGCAAAAAGGCATGGTAGAAGAGCTTCCTTCTATTAAGATCTCCAATGTCCCATGCATAGGATGTGTGGTGGGAAACCATCCAAAGTGCAACTATGATAAAAGGAAATCAAGGAGAGCTACTTGAGTGCTTGGTTTGGTGAATTAATATATATTGGGCCTATTCCCACACCCTAATATGGAGGATCAAGGTATGTGTTTACCTTCATAGATCATTTATCAAGGTTTTGGTGGGTTTACTTTCTCAAACTCAAATATGAATTAGTTTTTGAAACTCTCAAAGTTTGGAAAGCCCTGGCTGAAAATCAATGTGGGAACAAGATCAAAGTACTTAGGAATTATAATGGAAAATAGTATGTGAACAATAGTTTTCAGAATCTCTTTGAATAATGTGGCATCCAAATGCAGCAATCGGTCCCCTACACACAACAACAAAATAGTGTGGAAGAGGGCAAAAACATGGCAATTAAGGAGATGGAAACCTGTATGATTGAAGCAAAGGATTTGAATCCTAAGATATGGGATGAAGCCATAAGTTGTGTTGCATACATCCAAAATAGAGCTCCACACAAATCAGTGGTTATAAAAACACCATATGAGGCATGGTTTGGTCACAAGTCAAATATTTCTCATTTCGGGATTTTTGGCTCAAGGGCTTGGGCTAGGATTCCTCCAGAGAAGAGAAAGGCCTTTTAGCCTCAAATAAATGGGTGCATAATGGTTTTATATGATTAATATGCAAAGGGATACAATATATTTGATCCCTCATCTCAAAATAACTTCATTGAAAGGAGTGTGCAATTCGAAGAAGAACTCATGCTAGAGCTCGAATTTGCTTCAGGGGAATGCTCAACTCCTCTACTCCAAGATGACGTAAGTGATGAATATATTTCTGATATTTATGATTATGATATTGGTAAATATTATTATAAATATCATGGATCATTAATTCCTCCCAAATGAGTTGAGAACACCATTGAAGTAGATGGGGATTTGGTTGGAAAATCACTAGATCCTAGAAGGACTAGATCACAATTACACATTGCTTTCTCTGCAAGTGAATTGGTTCTTGCTGAGAAATTATTCATAACAGTTGGGTATGATCCTCAATCATATCAGTAAGAATAACTTTAACCAATATGTAAAACATCCATGCAAGAAGAGTTCAACTCATTGCGAGACAATGAGACTTGGGAAATGGTTCTCTTTCCCTCCAAGAGGAAACTAGTGCAATGAAAATGGGTGTATAGGAAAAATTTATTTGTTAAAGGTTCAGGTATAAAATATAAGGCAATTTTTGTTTCCAAACACTACTCTCAAGTCCAAGGAGTGGACTATTCAAAGACATCTGCACTGGATGCAAAGATGGACTCTATCAGGCTAGTTTAAGCCATTTCTGCATCTAAGCACTGGGAGGTTCACCACATGGATATGAAGAGTGAATTTATTCGTGGTTAAATTCAAAAGGAGATATATATACATAAACCTAATGGTTTCCAGGAGGATACTTCACTTGTATGTAGGTTAAAGAAGTCTCTCTATGGTCTCAAGTAAGCCCCCAGGGCTTGGTATGCCAAGATGGACATTTTTCTGCTATCACTTGGATTTGAAAGATACAAATATGATCCTATTGGTGATGTATTTTAGGTAATTGTAATATATGTTGATGAAATTTTTATTACAGGTATTTGTACCAAATAAATTGGGTCAATCAAGTCTTCATTGCACAATGAGTTTTCCATGACCGATCTTGGATTGTTGAAGCAATTTCTTGGTTTGGAAATTTATAAATATGAAAAAGGGATAAAGGTCAGAAAAAAAAGAGGATGCTTCATACCTATTATTGAAGTCTAATATGGATGAATGTAAGGAAGCCAATTTCCCATTTCTTTCTAGTATCAAACTAGGTGAAGTTGGTGAGTCTCCATTGGTGGACAACCCTTTGTATAGTCAACTAGTTTGGAGTTTGTTATCTTACACACTCTTGAACTAATTTGGAATATGTTGTAGGTGTTTTATATAGATATATGAATAATCCTATTGAGATCCATTAGAAGGAATCCAAGAGGATCCTTCACTATCCGCAAGGAACAAGACACTTCAGTGTACACTATGTTGTTTGTTCTCCACTAGAACTAGTTGGATTTACTGATTCTCATTGGGATGGCAATCCCAATGATAGGAAGGGAACTTAAGGTTATGTATTCATGCTTTAAAAATATCCCATATGCTGGTAAAGAAAGAAACAACACATCATCTACATATCTTCAGTTGAGTCCAAGTATAGAGGAGTAGTGAACGCAGCTACACAATGTGTGTGGTTGTAAGGTATTCTTTGGGAACTTGGAGTTGCATTTGATTCACCGACAGTCATTTGGTGTGACAATCAAAGTGAAATAAATATTTCCATAGATCTAGTGTAGAGACAGAGGACCAAACACATTGATATACACATGCACTACACCCGCCTGTTGGTGCATGATCAAGTGATAGACTTGCAATATTGTCCATATGCAAAGCAAACTACTAACATTTTCACCAAGTTCTTCACAGAGAATAACTTCACCTATCTAAGATACCTTGTTCCCATGTGGTTTTCCTCTTTACCTTGTTTTTATGGACAAATAAAATTTTATGTTGTATGAGGTGACTTGAGCCTTTTTTGCCAAGGCCTCCATGTTATTTTTGGTTAAGTTGTACTAATTTATTATTAAGGGGTGGTGTTAGAGCTATAATACACCTTAGTACCATGGTCATATACCTTAGGAACATTTCATTTTCATCCATACAGTGATTCTATGGTTTAGACTTAGGGAAATTGGTCATTTAATCATAGTTGAGGTGCTCCTCATTGATCATTTTACATAGTTGAGGTGATCCAAGTTGATCATCCTGACAATATGGGCACCCAAATTTATGACATTCAACCAGCATGCACTCCCCATCCCCAAGTTCATGTATTGTGCTTGACTAGAGGTGCTAGTGCATGTTTTAGGTGGTTTTTGGCTTTCCTTGGGAATTTATTGCCTCATTGGGCCACTCCTGTTATACCAAAATCCTGTCACCACCATGTGAGAAGACCTTTGACTTACATACTTTCCCTTGACCCCAACACTTGGAGTGGAAACCCATGTTAATTGTCAATGTTTCATGAAAATGCTCACCACCACGCTTTCCTTGTTATCCATGATCGGTACCTTGCTTTCACCGCCTGTTTCTTATTTACCATAAGTGGTGCCACCACTTATATCCTTTGGTCCATAAGTGTTTTTAACCTTAACCACTCTGTCATAAGAGACAAAAGGCGGTACCCTAGGTAAAATGGGAAAAAATAAAGGTTTCTCGAGGCTTCTAGATCATGAGCCTCGTGTCCTCTCTTATACCTAACATTGTGTGTTAGTTGAGCATGAGATCCCCCATCATAGGATCTTAGAGGCCACCTCATCCACAAATCTCTCAACCATTCCTATCCATTGATCCTCATAAATAAAAGCTCATGTCGATGGTTGAGGGGAGAACCATAGAGGTATTGTTATGTTGTTGGATTGACCACTTGGCCCAAGCCATTGGAGAGTATAGAGAGCGAAGTTGGAGCTTATGGGGATGAAGTGTTGGTTTCATCGAGATGCATGTTGACACTAAGGATTAATTGGTTGTAAAATTCTCCATTCATCTTAATGCGGAGCTGATTTTCGTCTCACATTACTGTTGTTGTTGATTTAACATGTAAATGTTGTTGAATTCCTAAGTCACTGACATGGATGAACATATTATGTTCTGGTATCTTTGATGTGTTTGCGTGTTTAATTTGATTGTAGGTACACAAGTCTACTATCGAAGTGACATTCTAGGTATCTACAACATCAAGGGAGGATCTTCATCCTTTGTTGTTCATTTGTTATGGATCTGAACCATTCAGACTAGAGGAACAACTTTTGTCCACAGAAGGTGAAATATTCCTGCGTACAAATCTGGCGACTCCATTAGGGAATGAATCCAACCTCCTTATCAAACTCCCTTTAGTCATATCTGATATCTGAATCAGTGGATTTTGGTTCGAAACTTCCAGATCTATCTAGATCTAAATTATTTTCGACCGTTTATGATCTTTCTCACTCTCAATCTATTAGTTTTTACCCTGATCTAGTCTTTTTCTGACTTGATCTGTCATTCCCTTTGTGTTTTGGATTTTTATAGGGAACTACGCTTATGCAGTTGGCGAGAAGCGATGCCACCACCTGAAACTAGTTAGCAGCTCGCGATGCCACCACATGAGTCCTATTGGAGAGAATTAGTTTTGGTCTAGAACCGCTCTATCAAGATCTGTCCAGCACGGCACCAGGTAGGAATCATTCCAAGCCCTCTTTTTTCTCATTTTTTGCAAAAAAAATGAGTGGATTTGCTTTCATCCCTGCACTATCAAGCTTGTGTGTCAGAATCTAATGCTTGTGGTTTGAAATTTTATGGTTTAAAGATTGGTTTGATTAGAAAATTCAAAATCTAGATTAGGCTTATTGATTTTTCATTCACTTTGGTGCTTGTTGGTTGTGATTGTGAAAGGACTTCATGTTTTTGAAAAGCTTAGGGTGTTAGTAAGATCTCTTTTCATCTTTGTGATATAGATTGAAAGAAAATTATTTGATTAGTGTCTAGGTTTCATTTCTTGTTTGCATAGAGAACTTCTTTTTCCTCCTTTAAAAAGATTTTTTTTTTACTGAGGTTAGGTTATCATCATTGAGCATTGGACATTGGATTTCTGATTGGCTTTATAAGCTTTCAGGCTCTTCATGTTCTTTTGTCTCTTATGCATTTAGTACTATCTTGTCAAAATAAAAATATGGTAGTTTTATGTTAGATTTTCCTATGTTTTAAGAAAATTGAAGATAGAGTGCATTTGCATGTAGTGTGCTTCTTGTTTTTCTTTTAGGAAAAGAAATTCTTCCCCTTCTTATTGCCTTTAGAAAAGAAAAATCAGTTTGGAAACTGTTGCTTGTTTTTTGTGTTCAAGATTGTTGTTTGGAAATATTTTTGGTTTTGAAACAAAATAAAACAACCTCTTTCCCTCGTGTAAGTAGGCATACTAAATGGTAAAGTGAAATATTTTGCATAAGGATACTGCATGGTTTTACTTTTCTGTCAAAACACCATGCATTCACATAACCATCCACTTTAAAATTAATGGTAGTTATAGGTTAAAATTTACATAGCAATTGGAGTGATAGGTTAGAGACGTGTTCAGGCGTCGTTAAGCATAGGAGTTGTCATTATTTATCCACATTACATCCCGATACTCGCATGGTTCTTCCACGTACCGTCGGTATATCGAACGTCCTTTCACGTACCCTTGAGGTATATAGAAAGGTACTTCATGTACTCGATTGTATATCGAAAGGCCCCTTGTGTACGGTTATGCATTAGATAGCACTGCTACTGATTGGAGCTCCCACATACCTTGAGTATATTGGGAGACCCCACTAGGATACCTTATCCATCTGAGAAAATCCTTTTGGCCATCTTGCTTGGAACCATACAATCAAAACAACATTCGAGGAGATTACTACACACATACCCTCGAGGTATATCGCGAGTGGCACCTTCTTGACAATCCTAGTGAGAGACCTGACTATATAAACCCATCCTATCATTTTAAGTGTGCCTTTTTGGCCTATAGCTTGTGTAGGGAAACTTTTTGGTGTGTTTTCTAGTTTTTCAGACCCTAGGTTATATAGAAACTGTACAAACTGGCTGAGTTAAGATAGTCCAGAAGAGTACAGGGCTTGCCACCCAATTTTATTCCTGGTTTAGGAGAATATCCAATGGAAGCTATCGACCAAGGAGTTGCTACCACATCCCAGGTGGGAGATAATTTGGTTGCCGAAAGTAGAGGACCATATTCTTCACACTCGCCTCCCTTGGTCCAACAACTTTCTCGAGGAAATACCTTGTTCCATTCTCCCATAGAAGGTCATGTTGATGATACCACCTGTCTGGATTATGGTCCCAATAATCCATTTTGGGACACCCCTGTAGGACAGGCCATTGCCTCATTTGGAACCTGTTTAAACTCTTTCGAAGATGAAGAAGAACGTAGGAAATACTATGCTATCATTCTCCATGCACAAGAGATTGATGGGAAAATAGATGACCTATTAGGCACACCACCATCATGTTCCACATATGTTCCTGTGGGATACCATTTTTGCTAATTCTATGAGACCCATTGAACCAATTATAGATCGCACGGTAACACCACACAAACCAGGTCAAAATCCCACCCCCATGACCTCCCATGTTATGTCTATTCCCAATCTTCCCAGGTCTTCTACACCAGGGACCCAACCTTAAATTCCCATGTCGTCGTTACCTTATAGTGCAGGGGGAAACCCCCGGCACATCCTACATTGTCTAGCACCATAATTGTACCTAGTTAAGGATAGACCTCTAATATAGAACCATCTACAGTTTATGTCCCTCCCACCCACACTAATGTGGTTAATCCCCCATCCAGTTCAGGTTATCCCTTGGGGGCACAACCTATAACCATTCAATCTTCTAGAGGTTATGGTTATCAAATACCTGTAGGAAACATTAATCATCCACCTAATCCTACAGGAATGCCTTATGCTGGAATTCCATACCCTAGTAATACTTTTACGCTATGAGGGTAACCTAACTACTCTTACATGCCAGCTATGGGGGGATACCTATACATACTGCGGGAGGTGCTGGAGGACCACCTTATGGAGGTCCTCCCCCTAGGGGGCCCAATGGTCTCGTAGGACCTCGTGGTTTTCCTCCTCATGGTCCTAGTGGTTGTTGGGCCCTCTATATGCTAGTTAATTAAAACTTAACATACAGAGTGCTAAACATAAATTATCAACCCGAGGAAGTCTTTTATTTCAAAGCTATCATGTAAGATCTATGCAAGCACAATTTCTACCTGACATTGTTATCTATTGGCATGAAATTGAAACTGATTGCAAACTAGATCACAACTTCTTAAAAAGAAATCAAACCTAAAACCTATTCATAAAATCACATTGTAAATCTAAATTAAAATAAAATCAACTCTTTATGAAGAAAGATATAAATACATAAATCTAAGAGAAATCCTATGTTGGACAACAATCTATGAAGATGAATTAGTCAGAAAAAAAACTATGATAAATCTAACGAAAGCATGAACTAAATAATAAAAACATTTATGATCAATCCAATGTATGAAAGCATAAATTAACAAATAACATATCTACAAAATAAAACACTTACAATCAACACTACCAGTATCTTCTCAGGGAAGAGGGCCCTTCCTCCACTAAGCAGAGTTGGATCTCCACAATGAAAGTCTACAACTCCATAATTAAGAAATTTCCAGCATGTATTATCATAATGGAAGTATTACAATGGATCTGGATCAAATCCTACATCATAACATTGATTTCTCTCCTCCTCCTCTAAATCCCCTTCTCAATAAGATTGATTACATATTTATACATAAAATTATTTCATGGAAATGAAGAACTGAACCCCCAGCTTGTGATCTGTAACAATTGAAACACGGCCGTAACTGCTGACAACTTTGGAACCGGCCGCAACACCAAATTTGGAAAATACCCTCTCAAAGAACCACCTGCATATCGCAAACCGTGGCTTTGTTTGGTGATTTCCTTAAGATTCAGGTAAATGAGGATGTTACGCACAAAACCCATGTCTTAGATTTTTGATATTCATTTCCATCTACCTGCAAATCAAGACGCGAATCAAGGTGTTCTTATGTGGCATGCATTTTCGGTTAAGGCTGTAACATCGGGCTATGAGCGTTCTGTACGTGACAAATCACTCCACAAACCATCATTAGTAAAATTATGCATAATGGTATTTAATTCATCAAAGATAAAGAAAAATAATCATTATGAACCACTTAAAACATCAATGGAAGTAGCATGTTGTTTTACGCACATCTACAACAAATGGATGAAAAATGGGCAATAATGGTAAGAAAATTGATGAAAGATATGTTGATAAGTGATGGAAAAATGAGCAATTCCAAGGCCCAACATCTCCCCCAAACTGACTTGTTGCATGTCCTCATGCAACCTAATACCTATGTAGCAACCAACTAGAAAAACTCATTCACTTGTTCCTTCATTTTACCATTCCCACAGCTGTAGCTAGAAGAAATGGAGAGTTTAATAGAAATTGATAGAGTCACTTAACGGAGGATTTAGCAGAAAATTTGGTGGATTCACAGCTCTTTTGTATAAATTTGGCGAAGTCACAGCTTATTTTAGCAGAGAATTTGGCAAAGGTTTTAGCAAATATTTTGGCAGAGTTGCAGCCCAAATAGCGCTAAATTTAGTGGCAAATTTGGCAAACTCGCAGCTGACGGAAAGGGAAACAGACTCGTAGCTAACGGAACGGGAAACAGACTCGCAGCTGACGGAACGAGAAACGGATTCACAGCTGATGGAACAGGAAACGGAATTGCAGCTGACGGAACGGAAAATGCACTCGCAGCTGACAGGAAATAGACTTGTAGCTGACAGAATGGAAAATGGACTCGCAGCTGACGGGAAACAGACTCACAGCTGACGGAACGGAAAACGACAATATTTTACGGTGTTGAAGCCTTTTGAATGGAAAACTTCTGAAGTCATTTTCTCCCAAATGATGAACTGGGTTGGGCTAAAATTTTTCAAGCAAGTAACTACCATTCTAATGCATCTCCATGCCAAAAAGTAGACAAATCCAAATCACGTATTTCAAGAAAAATGCAAATTGGTTGTAGGTGATTAGGGACATTTCTCAACAACCATACATTGGATTGGGATGAAAATTGTCAAGCTTGTTCATCTTGGTATTATACACTTCTTGTACAAAAATCATGAGAATCCAACTTACCAATTGAAAGATATTCCTATTTCAATTTCTGCACTTTTGTAGATGAACATGAATAAAAATGTGTTGCAACTTAACTTCTTGAACCAATATTTCTCAAAATACAAACTGAGTTGGGTAGAAATTTTGCAAGCAATTAAATACCATTATAGTGCATCTCCACACCAAAAATTATACAAACCCACATCACGTATTTCAAGAAAAATGTGAATTGGCTGTAGGTGATGATGGTCATTTTATCAAAAATAGTGCACTGGATTGAGCTGAAACTTGCCACGGTTGTTCTTCATGATGTTATGAATTCCCTATACAAATTTCATGAGGATCCAATTCATGGTTTGTAATATATGCTCAATTCAAATTCGGCATTTTATGTGAGGAACAATATGCATGAGAAATATGAATGTGAATGGAAAACCAGCAAGCATAGTAGCTCCTCCCCCAAACTGAATAATTTTTCATGCCCTCATAAAAAGTAGGTGTTGTTATCTTAGTTGGAAAGTATCCATCTCCCCCAAACTTAACATATGTAGCATTCAATGATTCTCAAATTTCCACAAACATTTCACTTGTAATAGCTGGCCCATTGCTCCATGGAGAAGAATATAACATAGATCTATTTAGGATGTTGCTACATAAATGAAGATATCAAATTTATATGGCTCTCAATCACTCAACAAAACTTATGCATATAACTTTGTGATAGCACCAAACCTAATTCAAATCAGCTCATGGTATCAAATCAGCTCAGCTGCGACTGTGTTCAACTACTTTATTTGTCCTCACTATTTTTATATGGCAACAAAGCACTGTTTCTTATTGCTGCTTCTTGTGTGGCAGCATCAAGGATTCTTTTTTAGCTGTTAGTTCTTGTGTGGCAGCATCAAGGATTCTTTTTTACTGCTGGTTCTTGTGTGGCAGCAGCAAGACTTCCTATTGTTGGTTCTTGTGTGACAACAATAAGGTATCCTTTGATTATTTTCATGCTTGGTCAGTGGGGTTGGTGAGATGTTGGGTTGGAATTTGAAGTAGATGTGCATGAATGATGAAGTGTTAGAATTGAGTGGGAAATGATGGGAATGGATGGACATAAAATGCTATATGGAAAATGGAAATGGCTAATGCTTAGTGGTTCTTCATGACATTTCCCTAAATCTTTAATAAATCAAAAACTCATGCTATTTTACCTCAAGTGTTACCTCCATGGAAGCCTTGGTTGACATGAATGGACTGGTGTATGCTGGAGCTATGTAGGCTGATTTGATGTGAGACATATGTATATTAGAGTTGAAACTAGATGAGACTGAATTTTATCCATGATGTTGTCCTGGTTGCATGTAAGAATAACTGCTAAGTCAATTGATGAGGAGAAATTCTACCATAGAAGCAGAAAGCTTATTCTCTTATTCTGAAAATCAACTTCTAAAATGAAAATGGAAAGGAATTGCAAAACTACTGAACAAATGCTGCTGCAAGTCATTGTTGAAACCATTAGATCACATAATCTTCAGCTGTTACAAAACCGAGGTACAATTCTTACCATGCGAATGAATGTGTTGAAATCAAGCATGGAAAGAAATCATTGGATTACCAGCCATTAATGTATGCTGTTAACCAATGTGAAGAAACTCACCTTTGATGACAGTGAGCTCTAAAGTAACTTAGTGCATCTTGACAGGTATGAATGGATGTGCTGGAGTCGAGTCACCTGCAAGATTTGTCAATCAAGAGGCATTAATGAATCCCCATGATGAACAACAAGGAAATCTGCCATTGATTCATGCAGATACCAGGGCACTATAAAAACTCTAATCTCGATCCCAGATAATGTGTCGGAGTGGATGGGACAAGACCATTGGAAGGTGGACCTTAATGAATTCCACATCATCCAATACGAATACAAAATAAATGATTGTGAAGAATCATAGTGAAAAATAGAACCAACATGAAACTCAGAAGTTGAAAGTATATGTGAAGTCATGATGTAGTAGTGATGGGAAATAAAAAAATTATGGTGGCTACATAAGCAGTGAAAAATGGGACTTTGACATGAATAGATTTTTAGGGTTTTGAAATGAGGAGGGTAAATGAATCTACCATAGGGCAATTGGCTTCTTGAGGGGTTTTTTTTCGGCAACAATTGGTATGACAGGTGTCTAAAAATGATTCTTGGCATGTAGCAATGGGACTTGAATTATTAAAAATTGTTATGGTTTGCACATCAATCTATTCATTTTTTGTATGTGCTCAATCCATTTGCAAATTGATAAAAAGTCTTCAAGAGTCACTCGTGCATGCATTGACCTTCTTCTTCCAAGGACCTGCAAAAACCTAGCACTTGCCTGCAATAAAACATGAGATGATGGAAGAAGAGAGATTATTGGTATCTCTTCACCCAACACTTATGAAAAAAACAACAAACAATTATTTATAAAAAAAATCCAAAAAAAAATGAACAAAGCAAAATCCATTTTATACCTGCACGGGAGCAATGTCCATCTAGACTCACCAACAGTATTCTGATCATAGCTTCTTCATTCCTTATCCAATTTGAGTGATTCCAAAGCCAAATGAAATTAAATTCATAGTTCTATTTCCATTAGAAACAATTTTTTAAAATTCTATGTAATGATGTTCCAAATCACTCAGTAACAGCCTGCATGACAAGGTGTTTTTTCAAATTCTGGACTAGACGAACAGTCACAATTTTAGGATTAACTTTTTTCTTTGATAACGGATTGATGTGATTCCAATTGGATATGAAAGAATATTTATGTAGGTATCTCCATACGAAACATGTTTTGAATCCAACAAGAATTGATGGGTCAAATAAGTCAATGAACAGTCTAGAAAATAGAGTTTTTAGGAATGCAAATTTGTGATAGGTAGTCGGTATTTTGGTCATAAAATTTGCATACGATATTAAAATGGAGTGATTCAAATTGCGTTGTAAACTATATTCATATGGAAATACATCAATGAAACAGGTTTTCATGATATGTCCAATAAGGAATCCAAAAATTGACTGTCCCAGCTCTGTTCCTAAGCTGCCAGCTTGACACCCTGTTAGTATTTTGGCCATAAAATTTTCGTTTGACACCCAATCGTAAAAATTAAAATTATTTTGTAAAATATATTCAAAGGAATACTTGGGATGTAAACATGTTTTAAAAATAATTCCATTTTGTTCCCCAAGAATGGATTGTCCCGACTGTGTTTCAGTAAAAGTTTCAAGCAAAAATGTCACCAAAATCCAATAAATTAAATTTGACCCCGAAAAAGTGTTCAAAATAGATGTGAATGTTTTTAATGATGTAGATTTAAATATAACACACATCCATACCAAAAATTTCAATCATTGAGTGCCTAGGTTGACTTACACGGTCTGTTGCACCTGCAGCTGCAACTATTAAAAAAATGATATAATGTTGAAATAAAGCATGTGTATTTTTATGAAAAATAAAAACTAAATACATATCATGATGTACAACACACACATATCTCAAACTCATAAATTTTTCCTATAGCACAGCTGGGTGTTGCAGCTGAGAGTAATCAGTCACAGCTGGGTGTTGCATCTCATTGTCACACCTGGGTGTTGTAGTTAACAAATTCATGCCAAATTTCAAGATTAAAGGGTTCCATAATCATTGACTCATTTTCCTGTGGATCCTTCATTCGCCTTCCCTAATTACTGTAATTTTGTTTTCATGATATTTTTATTTTTATTTGTAACAAATAGAGACAAATTGAAATTGAGAATATGATGACAAAAAAAATGACTTGGGCATTTTGTTCAAATAGTCAACAATTCCAAAGCATTTATGAAAACATCTCATACCCATTCCTTATCTTTCTACTTTCTGATCTTCTAGATCGCAACAAGGTGTAGGAAGAGAGCATACTTATTCAAAAATTAAAAACTTAAAAAAAAACAAAAGCATGGTTTTATTCGATTATTCTATCCTACCCTATTCTACTTGAAAATATAAAAATTGTTCAAGTGTATGCATATTTCCAATGGAGCCACTTTCGAAGAAGCGACTCAAGTATGCTCATACTCCCAACAGAAAAATATAACTTTATAAATGTTAGGATATGTGAGATCAACTTCCCTTGAAATGATGGTGCCAAGAATTAGTGAAGTATGGAATGATGTTGTAGACCGATGACAGATTGAAACCAAGCTTCAATATAGTCTTTGTTCCCTTGATTTCTCATGGATGTGACACCGTGAAGCTCCTTAGTAAACTGATCTTCCTCAATGCATAAGAGTTTCGGATCTAATGATGTGAATGATGCTTTTGGTTCCAATGGCTATTCTCCATCAAATATTACGTGTGTATTGTTGATCTTGTCTGCTTGCTTATGAGGACTAGAAGAAACTCCATCTACAAATCTTGGATCAAAAACATGTTCAAGCCTCGTATGGATTTGATGCAACAACGCACAGCCTTTTTGCAGTGGTGTAGGTGTCAAGATAGAACAAGAGGAAAATGTAGGAACATTTTGCAGTTCAGCACTGTAAGCATACTGTATTGCTTTATTATGGTTAGGGTGGAGGGTGGATTGGACAAGAAATTGTGTTGGGTACCAAGGATTTTGATGAAAATATAGATGTGGCTGATGCAGATGATTGAGTTGTGAGATTGATATTGAAGGACCAAGTTATGTTGCAGCATGAGGGAGAGTGGCCATGTGATCATAAGATAGGCCATTCCAACCTTGTAGATAAGGTAGGTAAGAGTTAAATTGAGGCTGCAATGAATGCCATGGTGGAAGAGTATTCAATGGCTGAGTATGAAAGTAAGGAAATGGAGGGATAGAGTTTTGAACCATAGATGTAGACAATGGTTGACATGACTGTTGCAACAAGTTGGCTCCAACTCCCAGATCTTTTTGATATGTTTCTTTCATCCTTGGTAAGGAGGGACAATGATTTGTGGAATGATTCATGTCACATATACCACACCTTTCAAGACTATACAAAGGGAAATCCCTTGCTTCTCTTATTTCCTCATGCTTTTTCTTATCCTGCAAAATACCCAATTGTGAATCAGCTTTAGAAATTTCAAATAAATTGCTGATTTCAGCTCGTAAAACTCTCGTTTTTGCAGCAGATTTCAAAAATAAAGATAAAAATTCCTTGGAATTCTTACTAGTCTTGAAGTTTTCTCTTGAATACCTTCTACATAACTCACAAATTTCATCATATGCTAACTGAAATACATTACCTGTTCCCATCAGATTTAATACTTCTAGATATTCAGCTTTGATTCCCTTTAGTAGAAGTGTTTTTAAGGTCTCCTTCCCTAGTTTCCTCTGTTTGGATATTTGGAGGTTATATTGAAAGCATTCTATGTATTCCTCCAGAATCTCTTCTTCTCCTTGTGTCATTTCGAAGATGTATTCATTAACCCTGCAATAATCTTGGTACCTTTCAAGTATACATGTTTCATGTCTTCCCAAGTGTGTATACAATTCCCACCGAGGCTCATGAACCATCGGAGGGTTGTTCCTTTTAGAGTAAGGGGAAACACATTCAACTTTTGATCATTAGCACAATAACCATATCCTCTACAAAGTACTTCAAATTGAAATAAAAATACATCAGGGTCTTCATTTTCCAAACCGTGAAAATTTGGTAGAACATGTGGGGGAATTCTTTTCGTTGGTGCCACTCCTCTCGAATCTATGAAGGGAAATTCGAAGGTAACAACTTCTGCATCTTTCTTACCTACCATCTCTTCATTAGATTCTTTATGTGCTATCTTGAGGCTCCTCCTTCGAATGTTCCTGTCAACTTGTTAGTAGAATGGGTGGCGCTTACAACACCACTAAGGGGAATGATAAGACTTATGCTGCAAAGATTGAAAATGAAATAAAATTGAATGTAAAGACAAAAAATTCACACAAAAATAAATTCAATAAACTGAAATGTAATAATGCAACCTACATGCCCTACTTTAACAATGCATCTACAAAACAATGTCAGATGTACTTTTGCACAATTAATAACTTCCCCGGCAACGGTGCCAAAATGTTGGGCCCTCTATATGCTAGTTAATTAAAACTTAACATATAGATTACTAAACATAAATGATCAACCCGAGGAAGACTTTTATTTAAAATCTATCGTGCAAGATCTATGCAAGCACAATTTCTTCCTGACATTGTTATCTATTGGCATGAAATCGAAACTAATTGCAAACTAGATCACAGCTTCTTAAAAATAAATCAAACCTAAAACCTATTCATAAAATCATGTTGTAAATCTAAATTAAAATAAAATCAACTCTTTATGAAGAAAGATCTAAATACATAAATCTGAGAGAAATGCTATGTTGGCCAATGATCTATCAAGATGAATTAATCAGAAAAAACAACTATGATAAATTTAACGAAAGCATGAACTAAATAATAAAAACAATTATGATCAATATAATGTATGAAAGCATGATTTAAGAAATAACAGATCTACAAAATAAAACACCTACAATCAACACTACTAGCATGATCTCCACAATGAAAGTCTACAACTCCAGAATTAAGAAATTTCCAGCATGTATTATCATAATGGAAGTATTACAATGGATCTGGATCAAATCCTACATCATAACATTGATTTCTCTCCTCCTCCTCTGAATCCCCTTATCAATGAGATTTATTACATATTTATACATAAAATTATCTCATGGAAATGAAGAACTCAACCACCATCTTGTGATCTTTAACAGCTGAAACACGGCCGTAACTGCTGGCAACTTTGGAACCAGTCGCAACACCAAATCTGGAAAATACCCTCTCAAAGAACCACCTACATATCACAATCCATGGCTTTATTTGGTGATTTCATAACAATTTAGGTAAATGAGGATATTACGCATAAAACCCATGTCTCAAATTTTTTAAATTCATTTCCATCTGCTTGCAAATCAAGACGCAAATCAAGGTGTTCTTATGTAGCATGCATTTTCGGATAAGGCTGTAACAGCTGGCTATGAACGTCCTGTACATGAAAAATCACTCCACAAACCATAATTAGTTAAATTATGCATAATAGTATTTAATTAATCAAAGATAAAGGAAAATAATCATTATTAACTACTTAAAACATCAAGTGAAGTAGCATGTTGTTTTACGCACAGCTACAACAAATGGATGGAAAATGGAATGATAAATGGGAAATAATGGTAAGAAAATTGATGAAGATATGTCTATAAGTGATGGGAAAATGGAAAATTCTAGGGCCCAACAGTGGTCCTGGGGGGCCTGTTAGATTTCCCCCTAATGGCCCTGGAGGGTCTGGTGGCCCTCCTCTTAGCAGTTCCAGAGGCTCTGGTAGTTTACCCCCCAGTGGCCCTAGAGGATCTGGTGGTCCACCTCCTAGTGGTCCTAGTGGTCCTGGTGGTCCCAATGGTCCTAGTGATCCCGGAGGCCCTGGTGGTCCTCCTCCTAGAGGCCCTAGTGGTCCTAACGGTCCTGGTCCCAGAAATCAACCCCCTGCAAACGGATTTTCCGTTAGTTCTTCATCACAGCAACCTATCTATTAGTCCACTTACATTCCTACTGGTAATTATATGCCATATCAATATTACAAGTATGTGCAACCCAATCGTCGGTTACCTTTCCTAGCAACTTTGGACTTGCCTGATTTGTCCAAGTTGATTAATGACCCCATTCGACACAATCCCTCATGGCCTCCCATTCCGGTAAAGTTACCATCAGACATCCCGAAGTTCAATGGGAAGCAGGGAGATGATCTAAAAAACCATCTCATGAAATTCCATTTGTGGTGCTCTTCAAACTCCCTCATGGATGATTCAGTTCGGTTACGACTTTTTTAGAGAACTTTGACCAGTACAACCGCAAAGTGGTACATTGAACTCCCACAACATTCGTTTATGGATTTGGCTCATTGGAAACCGTATTTCTTACACACTTTTAGCTCCCTATTCATTATGAAATCGGTACTGATCTCTTATCCGATCATATTCATGAATGGAGAAGGCAGAGAAGGCTTATTAAGGCCCCTATTCTGGATCAGTTATTAGCTGATTGGTTTACCAAATATTTGTTGCCTCCAATTGCCTGAGATGTGGCTATGGGGGGTGTCATTACTAAAGAGCAGGCTATTAGTTGAGCCCAGTATCTAGACTTGGTCTATTCCGAATCTAGAACTCTTTATGACCTGATTCCACAAGCGAAATCTCCCAATTTCTGAAGTCAAATCCCGCACCCACAGTACTCACGGATCCTTTTCCCTCTCAACAACAACTGATAGACCACATGTCTAATTAGGGTAACTTTAGTTCATATGAGGAAATTCATATGATGTCCTTGGATATCATTAATCTGCAAACTCGAAGCCGGAATTATGACAAACCGCTAGATAAGAAAGAATATCATTCTTCTTCAGGGAAATCTCCCTCTACTAGTTCTCCTGAATCCTCATCTATTGTCCCCCTATCCATCGAGAAGCCTACTCTCGACATGATTTTGCGTCCACCCAAGAGCACTCTTAGGAAGGTTGTCTTTAACCCCAATACCCGAGTTGCTCAATTTCATAATGTTGTTGAAGATCTCGCTCAGGCACCTTGTGCAATGTCTACCTTATAGGTACTCCAAAGTTGCCCTACACAGTGCAAAAACTTGTTGACAACATTAGGAGATTTATAATTAGATAATACTAATTTGATTCATTTGAATGTTGAGAACTATAAGTCTAGGTTACCTCATAAACTTGCTTTTCAGATCATTATGAAAGTAGTCGGAAAGAAAGTTTTTCTAACATTTCTAGATGAAGGAGCTTCGACCTTGGTTTTGTCTCTGTCTTATTGGGAAGCTCTCAGGTCTCCTGAGCTTGTAACATCACCTAAGACTCTCAAGGCCTTTGACAGATGGGGTTTCCAGCCCTAGCGGTCAAGCTTGGTGGAAAAACCATTTCCATTCAAGTAGAAGTGGTAGGTGCTCCGTTAGATTACAACCTCCTTCTAGGAAGAAATCGGTTCTATGCCATGACTGCTGTCGCTTCAACAGTATTCTGAACAGTCCAATTTCCACATCTAGGGAGAATTGTTACCATTGACCATCTTGATTTCTGTACACCGGATTTTACTACCTCCATAGCTAAAAACATCCCCATGTCAGGCTAGTCCCCTCCTCCTTACCAATTGATTGGGGTAGGCATGTTGAAGGATTCATCCCTTATGGGGATTTTTCCATCCACTCCTAACATGAATACTACAACAATCCACATGATCATCTCATTTTATTGTGAGCCTAAAAGTAAACAATTTGTTGAGTCCACCTCCTTGAGTTCACATGAAGCAATGTATGACACCATTCAAACCTTTCCCAATGATCACACTGATGACCTTCATCTAATGGCTTCAGATCCTTACCATTTACCATACTGGTTAGAACCTTCTCTTCCTATTCTAGATTATCTCTTTGAGGCTTTTCCTTTCGATGAGTCCATTATCAAGATCATGAATACAGATGAGTCCATTTGGGAGGATCACCATCATAGATCCATGTTCCTCCCCAATACCAGTGTGGTTCACCATGATTATGCATCCTTGTTTCCTACTGATATTGTCAACATCCCCCAAAGTCCTATATTGTTGCAAGACATAGATTCTAAAGGAAACCTTTGCAACATTACTTAGACAAATCCAATTGACATATCAGCCAAGCCTGATACCATCGAGCATGTTCATGTTGGGTACAACTGCTCGACAGATGAATATGAAGCATACAAGGCACTTTTCAAAGAATTTCGTGATATTTTTGCCTGGTCCTATGAAGAGATACTGGGGATTGACCCATCCATAGTGGTCCATGATATTAAAACCTATCCCATGGCTAAACCTATCGGGAAAAAAATAAGGCAAGTCCATCCTTGGAAGGCCGCAGCTATTAAAGCTGAAATTGAGAAACTTCTCAAAGCTGGGTTTATTTATCCTGTACCACTAATAGAATGGGTATCGAACATTGTCCCTGTCAATAAAAAGCAGGGCACCATTAGAGTCTGTATCAACTTTAGGGATTTAAATAAATCTTTTCCCAAGCACAACTTTCCTACTCCACACATCGATCAGATTATCAGCAACTGTGTTGGAAGTGTCATCTTCTCATTTATGGATGGCTTCTCTGGCTATAATCAGATTGAGATATTACCCACCGATCAGCATAAGACAACATTCATTTTCCCATGGGGAACCTTTTCATATAAGAAGTTACCTTTTGTATTGAGAAATGCTGGAGCCACGTTCCAGTGTGTGATGTCCTATGCATTTCACTATATTAAACATATTGTTGAACCGTACCTTGAAGACCTCCCTTCTCATTCACAGTGACGAGAGCACCACCCTGTTCATCTTAGAGAGATATTACTGAGATGGCGTCATTATAATATACGACTCAATCCACATAAATGTGTTTTTTGCGTTGAGATGGGATGTCTACTGGGTTTTGTGGTATCCAAAGATGGAATCCGGATTGATCCTTTGAAAATTGCCACCATTTTAGCTCCACCAACCCCAACCAATCCCCTTGAACTCCAAAGTTTACAAGGGAAGGAAAACTTTCTCCATCGTTTCATGTGCAATTTCGTAGAGAAAACACATGGTTATATGCATCTCCTCAAGAAGAACACCCCGTTCTTCTGGGATGACCAAGCCCAACACGCCTTCGATAATCTTAAACATGCTCTGACCCATTCACCCGTGGTACACCCCCTATATTATTCAAAGGATTTTCTCTTGTATATTGTTGCCTTCGCTACTACCATCACTATGGTTTTGGTGTAGGAAAATACCAACGGTCAGGAGCACGTGATTTACTACACCAGTAAGAATCTCATGGATTTCAAAACTCACTATTCACATGTGGAAAAGTTAGCATTGGACATGGTCATTGATGTACAAAAATTTCGTCACTACATTTTTCTCCACACAACCACTATATTAGCAGACTAGAACCCGATGTATTAGATCCTGACTTGTCAAGTGCCTGGGGGCAATTACTCCCACTAGATAGTCATACTTCAGGAGTTTGATCTGGAATTTGCCAAATCCGCATCAAATAAATCCTTGGTCTTTGCTGAGCTCATGTGTTATCTTCCCTATGCTTTGATGGAATCTGAGCCCAGTGATTCATTTCTGGATGAATTCTTGTTCCTGATTAGCACCACTAATCCATGGTATGGAGATTTGCTTGTTTATCTCCAAACACAGTGATTTCAGCCGCATTTATCCCATGACGATCGCAGCCGTATCTGTCACCACACGAAATAATACCTCATCTTGAATGATACCTTGTATAGACGTGGGATTGATTATATTCTCTGGTGATGCCTCACCCATGAGGAGGCTGAACATGTGTTGAATGATTGTCACTCTAGAGCATGTGGAAGTCATTTATCTGGGATGGCTACAGCCCAGAAAATCCTTCTTACTGGCTATTTATGGCCTTCTGTCTTTAAAGAATGTCATGAGACTATCAAGAAATGCCCACCTTGTCAACACTTTTATCCCAAAAAGAACACTCATCCTGCTCTGCTACACCCCGTCATTATCGTTGGCCCATTTTCCAAATGGGGGATTGACTTGATGCATTGTAAGCCTACCTTAGCCGGGGGGCATGGTTACATCATCGTAGCCATTGACTATTTCACAAAATGGGCTGAGGCCATGCCTACATATGAGGAATATGGTAAGACTTCCACTCTCTTCTTGTTAAATCATATCATAGCTAGATTTGGAGTCCTGCAGTCCATCGTTACTGATCACGGATCCCATTTCTGTAATCAAATGAACTGAGTGCCAAGCTAGGTTTTTGACATGAAAACTCTATGCCATATTATACACAAGCTAATGGTTAGGTAGAGGCCATTAACAAAGTTTTAAAAAATATGCTTCGTCAGATGGTTGGAGATCATAAATCCAACTGGCACTGTGTTCTTTTCTCCGCTCTTTGGGATTATCGGACTTCTATGAAAACAACCACTAGTTTCACGCCATTCTAGCTTGTCTATGGACTCGAAGCTATCTTACCGATTCAATGTCAGATTCCATCCTTACAACTTGTCATCGGAATTCTCCCAGACACTTCCGTAGAGGAAGAAATAATTTTATACTTGAATAACCTTGACGAGACTCAGAGAGATGCTGCCTTGGCTAATGATGCACATAAGAAATGTGACAAGGCGTAGTATGATAAATCCATCCATCCTCATGCCTTTAACGAAGGTGACCTAGTTTTGACTTACGATCAGAGATATGACAAACTAGGGAAGGGTAAGTTTGAGTCATTGTGGTATGGACCTTTTGTCATTTCTAAGATTTTAGAGAAAGGAGCCTACAAACTTATTGATTATGGTGGAATCCCTTTGGGGCAACCTTGCAATTATTTGTACCTAAAAAGGTACTATGCCTAGGTCTTTCTTGGATAGTATCTTGTATATATGTATATTGCTTGGATTTTAGTGTGCTTTTAGTATTTTCAAGATGGTTTTTAGTTTAGTGTCTGCATCTGTTTATACCATATTTTGGTCATGCAAATGGATTTCTACACCTTCACCGATGGTGCTTGTTGCTACACCTTGAATCTCACCTCAGCTGCTTGGGTTCTCTATTCCCCGACCGAAGATTTGGTCAGTTTAGGAGAGATGTGTATAGGTCCCGCTACTAATAACATCGTCAAGTATCAAGCAGTCATCAGTCTTCTGACTGAAGCTACCTCCTAAGATGTTCGCAATATGGTAGTCTTGAGGGACTCACAACTTTTGGTTTGTCATCTGGACCATATCTACACCATTAGGAACCCTGTGCTTCTTCGCCTCTTTCGGAGAGTAGGCTTTCTAGAAAGGTCATTTGAAACCATCACTTATAGGCATATCCCTAGGGAAAATAATGTAGTTGCTGACTCATTGGCTAATTACAGCCTAGAATGGAATATTTCCCATTCATGACATTGAAATCAAACATGGTCTACTATAAATAAACATTTAAAGACACATAAAACTCATGTAAAACACATTCACCATTTGAGACATAAACACCAGGTAAAAGTCTATATATATATATATATGAACAAGTTTACAAAAAATAGGTCATGAAACCTTATCCGAAGCACGTATAATTTCAGGCAAAAATCACCATACAAAATCTTGAAGCTATCTTCTTTTAGTAGATATCTCATACACTCAATGTCTAGTGATGCTTGTGGTAACACATCACTACCCAAGTTACCCTACATAGAAGCCTACTGAATTGACCCAATACTCCCATTGTAGGTCTCTGATACCTCATAGAAAGGTCATCAATGGAAGCATCTGGGATATCCAAGGTCAACCTCTCCAGGTTTTCCTCCAACTCCCCGATGATATTATCGCCCTATGGTACAAAGCAAGCTCTAGATTGCCTATCCAATGGGGAGGCTCTCCCAGTTCGCACTGCTCCAACATCTGCATGAGAATATCTAGGTCTCGTTACTTAATATAAAAAGTACAAAACATCAAAAAACATAAAAACATTTCTTCCATTTTAGGGTTTTTTGCTTCTTACCGATGTCGCCCTACTGGCTTCCAAGTGGGAGAAGTAGGTTTAGGATCTCCACGGAAATCTGTGCCCGCATAAGCATAATCCTCCACCATGAGGATCTGATCGCAGAGCCATCTAAAGAATGGGTTACTGAACATCACCTTCCCCATTCATGCTCCTGTACGAGCCATAATCTGGACCCACCTTAGCATATGGGGGTCCCGTGCTCTCAAGCTTCTGAAGACCACTTGAGGTCTCATCTGTGGCACCCGCTCGAAGAAAAAGCAGGCTAAAATGGAACCAAATCCAAACTACTTTATCTCTCCCTGTCGACACTTATTCAGCTAATCTTTGAATATCGAAATCATTGCTTCCACATAGTTGAATATCGTGGGTGCAATGACCTCTATGGCATATAACATGTGTACCCTACAAGCCTGGTGCACATCCTGAATCTCGACCACCCTCTGCATGGTAAATATGATAGTTCGTAGGGGTCCATCCATCACTGCTCTGATGGGGATTTTATTCCCTGATGTCCTCATCCCTGGGACACAGTGATGATCTATCAACTCTCGAGTGGTAATATCCCCTCCCTGGGAACCTGTCAACGAGATGGGAGCACCCCGTCTTGAGAGGCCAGTCAAGAAGTAGATGTCCTCTACCTCTACTGTCAGAATATGGGCCCCAACCTCAAAATTCTCCTGCTCTGGATTCCACATATGAAGTAGGTGCTCTAACAACTGCTCATGTGATACCATGCTTAGGGTCCAGAAGAATTTCAGTAGCCCACAGTATCGTAATGCGGCTATACAACCCGCATTTCTTTCAGTGAAGGCATTTCTTTCTTTCCATATCACCATGATTGAGCAACAAAAACCTGCAAAAAAAATCATAGCACACATTAGAATCATCCCCAATCATTTAAATTCAAAAGAATGGTTTATTATTGCTTGTGCTATTAGTTTGAAATCTCCACGGCCGACACTGCTTGTGCACCGTTGGAGACAGGCTGTGGCACCGCATATCAGCTTTTTTTTAGGCACGGTTCTAGTGAGGTACTGCATATCCTGCATGGGGTATGTGTGGTGCCCATTTTCATGGTTTTAGGGCTTTCCATACAAGCCCAAAACCCCATCGAAACTCAAAATGAAGACTATGAAAAGAAAGAGTAGGGTTTTAGCTATTACCTGCAACTGACAACGCTCAAATCTAACAATGGGGAATCTCGGTATTAGCTACTGAAGATCTGACTAGGAAAGTGCTCCAAATGCTCTCCACTATGGTTAAATAGTAAAATGATTTGATTTTTTACTATTTACATGACTTATATACTCATTTTTATGGTTTGATATACTATAGTTTTGATTTAAAATCATTTTTTATCTATCGTAATCCCTTAATGTTCATCATGAGCGCATTTAACACTTGTTGTTGAGTCGATTGCAGGATAGGGGAACCATAGAAAAAGGCTTTGGGAGTTTGTTTATGACTTTTTCATACTTCCATAAAATGGAAAAAGTCGATGAGTGTTTGTTACGACACTTTGGTCACGCTCCTTAAACCTAGTATCAAAGGTCCGAGTCCGTTTTCGATTCTTTCCAGGCTCATAAAAATTGACATTGTGTAAAGAAATATCATGGAGTCTTCTTTCACTTCTTTTTAGGCTCCTTAAACACGAAACTTTCATCGAGTTCGTTTTCGATTCTTCCTAAGGTCGTAAAAATTGACAGTGTGTAAAGAAACCTCATGGAGTCCTCTTTAAAATATTTTTAGGCTCCTTAAATATGAAAAGGTTGTCGAACGACCTTGTCTTCTTCACTCTCATTAAATCATTTGAAGATTCATCTCTTCGACGGTAGGTTATCTCTTTTTCGGTTCGGATAGACTATTTATGAAAAAGGAACACTCCAGCCAATCATGATTGGAAGAGTTCTCTAAGGTATGATTCTACACTTTTTTGGGCCTTAGAGACTAAATCACAGTGAAAAAGGACCCCTCTAGAGAGTTCTTCTGTAATTGTTCAGACTCTCTAAACATGAACGATGCTGAGTTTTCTTTCATTGGACTCGTTAAATTAAACATTGAGAGACCTGTTTTGGGAATGAACCCCTCCTCTCTCAACCCTTCGTAAAACATATGAGTCTAGAATTGTCTTTCAATTAGCTATATCGAGTGTTTGTTACCCTCTTTGAACTCGTAAAACTGAAAATAGGCACTCATTGATCATGATGGGGAAAATGGGAAGATGGGGAAAATGGGAAGAGAATCATTTTGCAAATAAATGGCAGTAGTTTTTCGTTACCTTTGAACATGGCACTTGTCTGCATATCATGTCAGTCAATTGGGTATTCAGCTGATCTCCATGACGATCCACATTCATGAGTCATGCCACTCCTTTGAGTCTTTCAAAAGAATGCATTGTCCACTGTCACATTGTTTGTTTAACCCGTCTAGTCATGTTGCCAAGTCTTGTGTCGTGCCGCCCGATGTTTAAAGGGAATTTGAAGAAGTATTACCTCTACATTCAACACAGTCTTTGTGTTAGTACTTTTGAGTCAGTCCTATGGTTACTACATTCACATCATTCCAGAACTATGTTTCGAGTTTCGTGTCATAAATGTGGGACTCATCATGGCCCTCCTTCATCAAGACTATTCCCGTTGACATCAGCTCATCATCTGGGAAATAGTCTTAGAAACAATACTTAGTACCTTTAGATATGTATGCCTTTTAGAAAGATTCTCTAGTTCTCAACATAGGTTCACATCATTGACCTTTGATCGACAGAATCAACTAGGTGTTCGACATCAGGACATCTATCCACACTCAGTAGATTGTACAAGGGTACCTTGGGAATCATTGATATCAATGGTGATCTCCCTCACACTTGTTAACGGTTCACATCATTGGCTGGTAATCAAGTGGTTTCTACCATGTTTGACTTCAGATCACTGTAATCACATGTATAGAAATGTACTTTGTGGAAGATGAGATGAAGACCCTGGGTATTTGCTTAAAGCACTCATTGCTTTTCCCCCAGGTTGTGATGGAATTTTGTATATCTAGCATGGATCCACATTTGTATGGTCATGTCTATGCTCAAATTTGCATTTGTATGACATAGATATATGTTGTATGTCTGGTATCTATGTCCAAGTTTGATTCCTTTATCACATGGATCTACGCTGTATTCTAGTAGCCATGCTTGTTTATTCCTCCGATGGATATGCCTTGTATTGTTCTACAGCCATGATTTGGTTACATGTGTCTATGAGTCAGAAATATTGATGTACTACAGATGCCTACTTAAATACATGCTCCAATCGAGCCGACATTTTCACCTCATAGTGACAACTTGTTCTCTCAAAGCTCTCGTTTATCATATCCCCCTAAGACTCATGCTTTGGGGGGCATCCTATTATACCAAAATCCTGTCACCACCATGTGATAAGACCTTTGAATTACATACTTTCCCTTGATCACAACACTTTGAGTGGAAACCCATGTTGATTGTCAATCTTTCATGAAAATACTCAACACCGCGCTTTCCTCCTTATCCATGAGCGGTACCTTGCTCGCACTGCCTGTATCTTGTTTACCATAAGCGGTGTGACCGCTTATAGCCTTTGGTCCATAAGAAATTTTAACCTGAACCGCTTTGTCATAAGAGACAAAAGGTGGTACCCTAGGTAAAATGGGAAAAAAGAGAGGTTTCTCAAGGCTTCTAGATCATGAGCCTCATGTCCTCTCTTATTTCTAACATTGTGGGTCAGTTGAGCTCGAGATCCCCCATCATAGGATCTTAGAGGCCACCTCACCCACAAATATCTCAACCATTCCTATCCATTGAGCCTTATAAATACAAACTCATGTCCATGGTTGAGGGGAGAACCATAGAGGTATTGTTATGTTGTTGGATTGACCACTTGGCCCAATCCATTGGAGAGCATAGAGAGTGAAGTTGGAGCTTATGGGGATGAAGTGTTGGTTTCATGGAGATGCATGTTGACACTAATGCTTAATTGGTTGTAAACTTCTCCATTCATCTTAATGCGAAGCTGATTTCCGTCCCACATTACTCTTGTTGTTGATTTCACATGTAAATGTTGTTGGATTCCTTAGTCACTGACATGGATGAATAGATTATGTTCTGGTAGCTTTGATGTGTTTTTGTGTTTAATCTAATTGTAGGTACACAGGTCTACTCTCGAAGTGGCATTCTAGGTATCTATGACATCCAAGGAGGGTCTTCATCCTTTGTCATTCATTTGTTCTAGATCTGAACCATTTAGACCAGAGGAACAGCTTCTATCCGCAGAAGGTGAAATATTCCTGCTTACAAATCCAACTCACCCATGTGCTCACCCACACCTATTAAAAATACATTTATGTTCCAACATGCCTTTCCCATGTTCACACATTCATTCGTTACCATTTGGGATGATTAGGAAGCTCATTGGTCCACCTAGAGGGATTTGAGGGTTAAATATTTAGATGACACTTGTATCCATCCATATGTCCTCCAAAGCCTCACGATTTTTCCCTGTTGTAATATATATATGATCCAGACATAGTTACATGTTGGAAAATCGATTTTCTAGCCAAATATTCCCACTTTTGTTCCTTACCACCAACTTTTAGACCCTCACTAGTGGCATAAGTCTTTATGGACCAAATTTTTAAGATCCATGGCATGCCCACTTCTATTATAATGGATCACTACACTACTTTAACATCAAGTATTAGTAGTATTTTTTATACTTTAGGGTACTTAATTTAACCTTAGAACAACATATCACCCCAAACATATGGGAAAATAGAAGAGGACAATAAATGTTTGGAAACCCACTTATGATGCTTTGAATTGGATAGGACACACAACTGGGCCCAATAGATCCATTTGGAAAAATGGTGGTATAATAACACTTATCATGGAATCACAAAGGTGACACCATATGAATCAGTGTATGTGAAAAGTGGCTTATTAGTTATTTCCTATCTATTAGGTACATCCATGGTTCTAAAAATGGACAGCACAATCTATTGTGGAAAATCCCCCCCAAAGATAGTTAAAAACTCCCTTGGATAAATAATCCTTCAATCCAATATGGAAGATATGAAATGGACACTAAATTATCCCTAGGTCTAGCTCAAATACAAACAAGAAAAGCAAGGGAAAGGAAAATGGGAGTATATGTCCTACTTCCCTTTAGATGGTTTTCCTCACTGCTCCTAATTATTACTCTAGCTCCTAGCTTTGAAGTCCAATCCTATGGTGTAAATTATATCCTACAAGAAAAAAAGAGAAACTCATTTCCTATGAAATAAGTATGTTAAGCATATTTGATTACCAAACCAACGAAGGATAAAGATTTCGTAGATTCAACATAAGAACATGAATTGGGGAGAAAGGGACAAGTTTATTTTAATGAATATGGAAATCCTATTACACAAGAATTGCTTACAACCTTAGCCTTTATTTTTTAACATATCCTCTGTTGGAAAGGGGTTTTGGATACATTAGTTGTGCAGCATCGCGGATGTTGTGCAATCTCAAAGACACTGTGCAAGTGAAATATGGCACGCAAGGAGGAAATAGAATATTTTATGTAATTTTGTGTCACCTTTTGTAGTTTTGAAACATATTTTGTGGACATTGGCCATTATTTGTAGAATTGGTTAAGAATTAGTTAGAAGTTGTCTAAGTGGACCTTGAATGTAAAGGCACAATCCTATAAGTAGATGACGAATTGTAAGTGTGAAGCATCTGATCAGAGCTTTTTAAAGAATATCTTTGAACATCTGAACTGAGATCCATTGATCTATGAATTCTTTTTAGAATCTGTGATTTTGCACAGAAGTAATATTACAAGATGGAAGTTGATATGAATCACTGTGTTATTTTCTGTTTTATTGTTTTAATATTTTATTTGATTCGATTATGAATGCTATGTGAATCTACAATATGGATCTATGATGCGATGCTTTTCTGTTTTAAACTATGTTATCATGTTGGATCTGTTTGCGCATCAATATGTTCACTACAATTATGATTGAATGATGCAATCTGTTAAAGAATGATAATGAATGGTTATGTGAATGAGTTGAATGATCTGTTAATGTTGAGATAAGCTGATAAGTGGATCCACATTTTCCTCTCCTATTCTGTGGAAACTTGGTTTCATCAACTCTCCCTCGAACATCTCGAGTGATACTTTATTCACTCTGCGAGAGTTGCTGGACGGGGTAAAACCCTTCTGGGCTTGTGCTTAGGGAGATCGTGGTGGTTTTTCTTTTGGCAGAGTGGGAACCCATGTCAACTAGTTTTGTTGGCTGAGATTGTATCAACAAATGGTTCCATTTCCAGGACCTTGTTGCGACTAAGGGAAGGACATGTGGCATCCAACGAGACCAGAAATTCAAGATTTGTTCAACCAAAAGCTGCGAGAATTTGCTGAGAAGGAAAATAAAAACCCTGGACTGATGATGGATAAGTGGTTAGAAATATACATACGCGACACTCCACACAAGTATTTTTTCTCTGAATTCCCAATCATCTTGTACGAGTGGTTGGCACGATTCACCTATCGCAAGACAAATTTCCAAGGAGGTGAGCCAACATCTTGGACCCCTGAATTGATCTAGGAGCTGCAGGAAACTGAAAACAAAGCATCATGAGCTATTGAAGTCTGGATGGGAAGTATCTTGGAAGGATATATCACTGAGTTTGCAGTTGATACTACTAATTCTTACAATGAAGAAGAAAGGAAATTTTTCAATGGGACAAGAAGTAGGTTATTATTGTCTTTACAATTGTCAATTAAGATGCTTCTATGTGAAAAAGGCATACTGAAGATGCACGTTGAGTAGTAGAAATTTGGTGTGTGGGTGCTATGGATACTGCGAAGAAAGGGGGGAGACGAATGGAATGATATGAGGTAGTTGGGTGCAAGTTATGAAAAGATTGTATAAGCTAAGGAAGAAAGTGGTATTACAAGGGGAGGAGCAAGGTTTTGACAAGAGAATACGAAAAGGATAAGGGAATGTTTTGCTGCGATCAAAATGCAAGATTGTGAAGGAATACCACAAGAGACAAAGCAATCCCATAGTAATGACGAGGATGACCAGACCTAGACTACACCCAAGGTAGAGGCAAGATCAACCCTCGAAAGCAACGTACCCACACCTCCACGAACTACGTCGCAATTAGGAATAAACGCAAGTTCAATATTGACATGTCTGACATGCCGACAACACTCTAATAGTAGTAATAGATCAGAATCTGTAGGGAGAAGGCCAAGAATGGTAGGAAACGAGGATATTTTACCTCTGTTCTGTGGAAATGGGATTGAGGATCCAGAATAATACTAGTTCCTGTGTGAGGAAGTATGGAGTGCCAGAAAAATTGTGGTTGATGATGTCAAGAATGGCCAATTGGAGATAACCCTTCGAGGTCGCGCACTGGAATGGTATATGAAATTTTTATAGGTTCATACAAGGACTCTGATGAAGACATTGGAAGAATTCAGGAGAGGACTTCTTGAATAATTCAGAAAACCAAATTCTTAAGTATAGTACATTACAGAACTAAATGAAATTAAGTAGTATCCCAATGAGACTATTTGGGACACTAATGGAAAGAGTCAGTTTTTAGATGAGTGACATTCAACATAAGGAATGGTTCATTGCAACGTTTCTAACTCATATCAAACCTCCGTTGATGCAACACAAGATTGTGACACAGAGCGAGGCTGTAGATATCGCCATGAAGCTGGAAGCTTCACTCATTGGAGAAAATAGAGTTGGTATGAACCAAATTCAAATGCAGTTAGAAAACTTGAAACTCCAGCTGCAAGACATTATGAAGGGAAGGAACAATGTGAGGATCTTTGGTGCACTCGATGTCGTGCAGACGGACATATCAAGGATACTTGCCTAGATTACTGAAACTATCTGTTGTCAGGAGCACTGAACCCTTTAAGTTGTGGTAGTGTACCGTGGTGCCACATTTGTCAAGCATATGGACATAAACATGAAGAGTGTGGGTACATGCATAATATGGTGACAAAGTCGACGAACCTATAATGCTCATTTTGTCAATCTGTCGGGCAAGAAGATAAATATTTTTGTGCATATGACCTACTCCAGGAGAGAGCATATGACTTGTACTATGTGAAGGGAGAGGATTATCGGGTGGAACAACAGTCGCAGCCATAGGTGGTTAAACCACCACCTCAACCATAGTATGTATTACCACCGTAGATGCATTTTATACCATAGTAGCTGCAACAATAGTTTACACCACAACCATAGTATAATTAGATGCAATTGGCTCTGCAGCAGCGGAAATACCTTCAGTCAGCGCAGTATGTCCAACAATATCCAAATCCCCCACATTGACAATTTTCTCAACTGCAGTACCAGCAGTAAGGAGGATTCTGATGATGAGGAGGAGGAGAAGGTCATGGACCTATCCAATGTTATAATTTTGGTGGATTGGGGCATTATCAGAGAGATTTACCACAATTGCAGTGTTCATGTATGTATTGCACCATGATTGATAACACTTTTGAGAACTATCCACAATTGATCGTGAGATGGAAGGACAAAAATGTTTTGCAATTGCAGAACTAGAATCAAGTACAGAATTAGTTGTAGAGTCAGAATCAGAACCAAATTCCAATTTAGAACTAGAATACAAATCAAAATGTTAATCAACCTATAAATCCACTGTTGAACTAGAATCAAGGACCGACGGTTACGACGATCTTGGTAGAGCCTAGAATGCAAGATGTTAATGTCGTTGTTGTCACTCGCGGAGGTGCGAGAACTAGAGAACATAGTCTGATTCCAAAAGTCTAGTTAGATGGAAAGAAGAAAGTATAATTTGATGTCAACGTGGAGAAAGACAACTTCTTTGAAGCACGGGATGAGATGCACAGAAACTCTGGTAAGTTACCTGTTTATGAAATTCCTACTGCTTTTGATTCCACTTTGGAAGCATGACCGTCACAATAGCATGGTACCTTGGAGAAATTATTTGAAATTTTCTTTTCGATGGAAAGATATCACGATGTTCTTGGCGATATTGAGATTCTATTACATCGATTGGATAAGGAAAGGAAGGATTTGACGGTGAATTATTTGCATAAGAAAACTATGAGGAAAGAAATGCGCATGACCATTCATATTGGGGACTATGAGGTAGGGTCAGTCATCCTCGATCTAGCCTTAGATGTTAATATTCTGATAAAAGAGACCTAGAAAAATATGGGGATCCTAATGCTAAGTTGGTCTCCTATACAACTATGACTAGCTAACCAGGCTAGAGTAATGTTGATTGGGAGAGTTCTCCACCTTGTTGTGGAAGTTGAAGGTATGAAGACCTATGCCAATTTCGATGTGATTGAAGTTGTTGATGGTGGAGGCTCCTATCCCACGTTGCTGGGGATAGGATGGGCCAATGACAATATGGTGGGGATAAATTTTAAGAAGCGCATGATGATATTTGAGAATCAAGACATTAGAGTCCTTGCTCTGATCGATCCAAATGAAGGGAAAATGTATATTGATCCAGTGAAATATGAAGTCATCAGAGGATGGGATCATGCATATAACATTTCAGAATATTATATACATCCAGCTACTAATGGGGAACTCAGTTGGTGCAACACTAGCTCTATGTCGTCTGACTCTGATGATGCTTTAAAGAACTGGAAGAACCGCTTGCATGAAGTGTCGCTACGAAAGTGCGGCTTGATCACGTAGTCACTATGTCGCATCGTGACTGAGAATATTTAGTTGCCAATTTATGAAGGAATGCCTAAGTTATCTAAGTTTCTTGTTGAATTCAAAGATAAGGTGTCAGAACTGCATTGTTTGTTGGCATTGGAAGAAGCGCTGAAGGCTACCCCATCATGTTGGTGGGCGACCCATAAGAATTTTATCAATGGATGGCCATAGTGTCTAAGGCTGATAACAGTTCATTTTGAAGATGAAAAAGTACACCACAATGGAATATATGATCAATGAAACAATCCTAGTGATCATCTAATTGAGTGTCAGACCTTATGGGCATATCGACCAAAGGATGAGTGGGTCCATGCCTTTGTCCACACATTGGATGAAATCTCGTGATCCTAGTATGTATTAGATGAGTTGCATAGAGAGATCACCACTTGGGAGGATTTGATAGTTTTCTTTACTCACACCTTCAGTTTCGCGAATGCCAATCCATATGTTCATAATGCATTGTAGTTTACGTGCGATGTTGTTCTTAAGGTAGTGTCGGTCGCTTATCCAGGTGATCTGCATGCTCATTGCCACATGCAGACGATGATGCAATGTTATAATGTGTCAGGATATTTAGATGATGATGATATATAGAATATAAATATTCTAGAAATAGAAGGGATTCGGTATGTCATAGCACTGAATGTACTGACAAATCCCATGAATCACTCACTGAATTTTAGAAGGTCAAAATTGGGACTGAAGAGAACTCAAAGTTTGCAAGTGTTGGAGACTACTGGGATGAAGAAACGATGGAAAATATTACAGACTTGTTGTATGAATTCCAAGATTTATTCCCAACGAATTTTTTTGAGATGAAGGGGATACAGTGAGATTTAGGGGAGATGAAGATCACATTGAAGCCAAATGTGAAACCCGTAAGGCAGAGGTCGTATCACCTAAATCCATGATACAAAGAGAGAGTAAAAGCTAAGATGGGTAGGATGGTGGATGCTGGAATAATTGAGCTGGTTGAAGAATCAGAATGGATCATTCTGATGGTAGTCTAGGACAAAAGGATGAATGAGTTTTGTATCTTCTTTGACCTGATAAAATTCAATGATGCGAGTATGTATGATCCATTTCTGGCACCATTCACTGATGAATTTCTAGAAGGAGTAGACGGCTAGGAGATGTATTCATTCACAGATGGATTTTTTGGCTATCACTAGATCAGGATCACAAAAGAGGATCGACACAAAACAACATTTGTTACTGAATGGTGTTGTTTTCAGTACACGGTGATTCCTTTTTGGGTTGAAGAATGTGCCTACGGTATTTTCCTGGGTTGTTGTCGCTGCATTCAAAGATTTTATTCAAAAGTTCTTGCAATTTTATATGGATGACTAGAAAGTTTATGGATTTATCCAAGACCATCTAGAAAACTTGTGGCTAATGCTAGAAAGATGATGATAGCATCATATCACACTGAACTCAAAGAAGTACATTTTCTATGCACCTTTTGGGCTTTTTCTAGGTCACATTGTTTTCAAGAAAGGATTGTTGGTTTACCCTGCAAATATTGCGTTGATTTTGATCTTGCCACCGCCTACGAATATGAATATGCTTAGAGTGACATTGGGGCACACAAGGTATTATCACAAGTTCATACGAGGGTATGCTGCGATCACAGTACCTATGGAAAAACTATTGTAGAAAGATGTCACATTTGTATGGAGTCAAGAGTGTCAAGGAATTTTCTACACACTGAAAGACAAGATGGATTCCGCACCAATATTGGTTTTCCTTGATTGGAACAAGGAGTTCCATGTCCATGTGGATGCATCATCTGTTGTGTTGGAAGTGGTACTTGTGCAACTGGGAGAAGGATATATCGATCACCTGATTGATTTCTCTAGTCGAAAGATGTCGTTTATAGACAAAAACTACATGACCATAGAGAGAGAAGGTATGGCAAACATTTCAAGATGTTTACTGACCATTCGGCTTTGAATTACTTAGAAATCAAACTAGTGCATGGTATATCATTACATCGACAGACTATTTAACAATATGGGCAGAGGTTGCACCGGTTGTGGATTGCATCACTGTGACATCATCGAGGTTCTTATTTGACAATATTGTGACATGGTTTGGATGTCCAAGGATATCGATGAGCGACCAAGGGAGTCACTTCATCAATCACATAGTAAGCGCGTTGATGGAGGAGCTATAGATACATCATAAGAAGAGTACTTTGTATCATTCATAGGAAAACAAGATAGTGGAGGAATTCAACAAAATATTGGAGCATGTGCTTAAAAAGGTATGTAATTAAAACTGTGATGACTGGGATTTTATTATTCTAGTAGTCTTGTGGGAATATCACACCACTTGCAAGAGATTGATGGGACATATGCCATTCAAGTTGGTGTACGGGAAAGAGGAAGTCATGCCTATGGAGTACATTGTTCTGAGTCTGTGCATTGTAGCAGCGACGAGCATGGATGATGAAGGAGCACTGGAAGAATTATTTGACCAAATAGTTCAAATTGAGGAAGACTGCTTTGTTGCGGGTTTTCATCAACATGTCGAGAAGGATTGACAGAAGGCTTGGCATGATCACCATATAAAGAATAAACAGTTTCATCAAGGAGATTTGGTGTTGTTGTATGACAACAAGTTCATAAGCATCCAAGTAATTTACAGATTCATTGGTTAGGTCCATATCTTGTTAGTTCCATTACTTCAGGAGGTCCATTTCAACTACAGTAGCTAGATGGAGCAATGCTACCAAAGCTAGTGAATGGTAGCGGGTTGAAGCCCTATAGGATGGGCCCAAAACTGCGCGATGCTTGAGGCACTGCGCAATGAAAAACAAAGAGATAAGAGGAGTAGGTAGGATGATGGATAGAAGGAGGGCACACCAAGGAGAAGTGGATGTGCAAGAGTAGGAGTCAGTAGCACATTTAGGAGGGAATGCTGCGACAGTTGCATGGCTATGCATAAAGTCAAATCAATAGTAAATGCAGACATTTAAAATTAGTTAACCAACAATGCTTGTTGAAGCGATGCACATTTATGGTCGATCTGATCGTTGGATTGACATAATTGCGAGTGGATCTGGGTTGTTAATGACATATTTGGTCATGATGATCAGCACATGATTCGGTTATGATTTTCGATGGATCGACTTGATGGTATAACAAGGGACTCGACACAGTGGGAAGACACCATTTTGCATAGTTCAGTTGAATTCATAGTTGTAGAGCGAGTTGTGAAGTGAATCCAAGTGAATTGAGCACATTGCTAAGTGTTGTGAGGTTGAGTGACTGTTAAGTATTGTGAGGTATTGGTGAGGCATGCAGAGTAACCTAGAAATAGTAGAGATTTCAAGTGAATGGGATTCACCAATCAGACTAGTCACCATCATGGAAGGGATCACCAGTCTACAGATAGGCTCATCATCGGTGTCAAAGAAGAAGTGGAAGGGTCCGAAACCTACCTCTTTGTCACCACAAAAGATATAGGCCAAAACATCTAAGAGGGTAGTGGAGGAGACTATGTAGATGGGGCCATCGAGCTTGGGATTTGTTGAGTCAGCAGCTCACACAGGGGTGTCCGTGAAGGACATCCCTGGGTATATACCTCCCAGAGGATCTAGTGCAAAGCCTAGGAATCCCATGAAAAATCAGAAGTATCAAATAAGGATGTCGACGATACTGCAATGGATGGTATGCACTTATGACATCATGCTTGTGCTGATGCAGATGAAATACAAGGACCATGACTTGCTCACATTAGAGGATGTTGCGAATGAACCTTACATACAAGTGGTAACAATCGAAGGCGGTACAAGAAAGCACATCTCACACCACTAGGAGTGCAGGTTGGAGAGAGCCAAAATGCTAGGTCTGATCAACATGCTAGACTTTGGGCAGATGATTGAAGGAAACACGTTTGTGAAGTAGATTTTGGCATGCTTCCATGGAGGATTATTGAGGATGGATAATGCAGTTGAGGCATAGTGAGGATGATTTCAGAAATAACGGGGTTATTGAAGGATGGGATAGACCCCTCGTAGTATTTTTGTGGAAAGGACAATGACAAGAAGCTTGCAGCAACATTGAAGAAGCGCTATGCTTTAGAGTGGGACAGGAGGGATTACTGCATCAATAGTATCAATGATCAAATGATATGCATTGGTGCAAGGATTTTGGCCAGGAAAGTGGTAAAAAAGAATCGCCCCGTCCAATTTAACTCGGGGGTCGTTGCACATGATGATTAGTCTCACAAGGCATACAAATGAACTGGTCACTTTTTCTCATGAACCATTTAGCGGAGGATGTAGTGGAAGTACAAGAAGGTGAGAGACCATTCACATATAGTTGGTTTCTCATCTTGATCACGTTAGTGGCTTCGATGGAGCCAGATGACTACTAGGGCATGGATGTAGAAGTGGTAAAGGTATGCAAGGGTGCACCATATCATAATTTATGACGGGTGAAAGAACCTGAAAGATTTACAGATTGTGTGATCAAACTTTGGATATATTAGGAAGCGTTGTAGGTGGTAGTGGTGAAAGTTCTAAGGTTATCTGAGGAAGCCGTAACAAAGTATCAAAGGATTATGTTGTTCGCCATCAGACCACATGCCATTCACGTACAAGTGCAGCATGACACGTACAAGCAATGGTTTCTGATTTCTTGCAAATTGTCCGATGTGAAGTTGGAAGCGATGGTTAACGATTGGCCTTTGGAATGGTGAGAACCAATTAGTTTGGACGAAGTGTCGATGATACCACCACCGGATGCACCTATTGATCTAGTGCACAAGGACGACCTGCAGAGTGATCAATATTTATACCAAGAATTGTCCACGATAACTACAAACCAAGAAGCAAAATGCATGTTCAATGAATTAAGAACAAAGAGACGCATGGAGCACGGTGCGGGTAGTAGCACCATTTCCTCAGTGGACGCATATTTGAACTACCTTGTCAAGGCCGTCACAAATGCATCTGATGTAGTAGCAAAGGAAATGACTAAATCTGTGTAGGTAGGATTCATAGAGGTAAGAACAAAACTTGATTCAATATATGATGTTGTATTGAAGAGAGCACTGGAAAGTGCGACTATGCAGGATTTTTCATCAATCAACATTGAGCCATGGTTAGGAATGTTCAAATTCTCCCAACTATGATTGATGCTAGAAGAGAGGAATTGAATACCTCGTTGGAGCAGTTGCAGGACATATCACTAGATATCAATGTGTTTTCCACACAGATGTTGGTACACATGCAATGAGTCACCAACCGGGAGTTGGCAAACAGACAAAAAAAAGTCAACGATCGATTCTTGTGGTCATAGGAAAAAGAGGATAAAGTGCAGAAATAGATCGAGGAATTGCAGCAAGAAAATGGGAAGTTGATGGAAGAAAAAGCGTAGGAAATCAAAGCACTAAAGAAAGTTTAGGAGGAATTGAAGGAAAATATAACCAAGGAGATTACAGAGTTGAAGAAAGAATAGGATCGCCTTCTTATTGAGAAGGAACATCTCTTTGATAACCGAGTCAAGTTGGAAGAGGCATTTGCAGATACCTATCAACACGTTCTGGAGAGTACCACAGATCTAGATGTGGTATCCAGAGCACAGTGGCTTGGGGCCTTCATTGCCCAGTTACAGAGGGAAAACAACATTTTGGAAGATTTGGTGCACCCAGCCATGCCACCGGAGAAAATAGCAAAACGAAAGAGTGCTATAGAAGATTTGGAGACACAGCTCGATGAGCTAGACCAAGAGGAAAATAAAGTGGTGAATGCAACTATGCAGTTTTGGGGAAACATAGTCCAGAATGAACAGTTGGCGCAACTAACCACACAGTTGCATGAAGCAGAAGAGAAACTTGTGACATTCAAGAGGACATTGTAAACGATGCCACCGATGGTTTAGGTCATGCGATCTGCAAATCTAAAGGAGTTGTAGAAATGCACTGGGAAGGCCTAGGAGCATCATAGAAAGTGCACTGAATAGTTAGATGAGTTCTAGGATGTCGATGCACAGCTTTTTGGTAAGGAACTTGCTGTGTTACAGGCCGTGCGGGAAGGAAAAAAGGAGATCATTGAGAAAATGGTTGAGCATCTAGTCACCCATGATTTGATGACGATCCAAGAGATAGCTAAAAATATTAGAGGGTAGGTGAAGGAGATTACTCAGCAGTATGAATATTTAAAGATCAAGATTATTGAGTACGCCATGTCCAACTAGCGTGGCTTGAGGGAAAGCCACAAGATTGTGTTGGGGGCCTATTGGCAAGGGGTTTTAGATACATTAGTTGAACAACATCACAGATGTTGCAAGGTCATAGACATCACGCAAGTGAAAGATGGTGCGCATGGTGGAAATATAATATTTTCTGTAATTTTGTGTCACCTTTTGTAGTTTGGGACAATATTTTGTGGACAGTGGTCATTATTTTGTAGAATTAGTTAAGAATTAGTTAGAATTTGTCTAAGTGGACCTTAAATGTAAAAGCGCAAGCCTATAAGTAGATGAAGAATTGTAAGTGTGAAGCATCCGATTGGAGCTTGTTGAAGAATATCTCTGAGCATCTAAACTGATATCCGTTGATCTATGAATTTTTTTTAGAATCTGTGATTTTGCACGGAAGTAATATGACATGACAGAAGTTGATCTAAATCATTGTGTTCTTTTATGTTTTACTATTTTACTATTTTCTGTGATTCTATTATGAATTCTATGTGAATCTACGATATAGATCTATGATGTGATTCTTTTCTATTTTAAATGATGCTACCATGTTTATCTGTTTGCGCATCAATATGTTCGCTACGGTTATGATTGAATGATGTGATTTGTTAAAGAATGATAATGAATGGTTATGTGAATGAGTTGAATGATCTGTTGATGTTGAGCTAAGTTGATAAGAAGATGCACATTGTCCTCTCCTATTCTATGGAAACTTGGTTCCTTCAACACTCCCTCGAACATCTCGGGTGAGACTTCATCTGCTCTGCGGGTGTTGTTGGATAGGGTAAAACCTGTCTGGGTCAATGCTCAGGGATATTGCGGTGGTTTGGTTGTCAAAAAGGTGGGAATCCCTTCTGACTAGTTTTGTTGGCTAGGTTTGTGTCAACATCCTCCAATATATCCTTCCAACCCCTTGATTATTACAATATCATAAGTACGATGATCTAAAATTCTCCTCCTTTTTCACCCAAGAATGGCCTTCATTATATAGGTGTTTGAGGCATAACAACCATAGGATCATTTGAGCAGATGATAGTATAAAATGAGAATTTGGCTAAACAAATAATATCCTCTTTCCAAATTTGGTTGTAACAACTTCATCGCTTCCCTAATACTTCATACAAGGGGATGAAGTAGACTTCATCGCTCCCTCAGAACTGGATAAAGAAGGATAAAGTGAACTTCATCCCTCTCTCAAAATTGGACAGAGGGGCATAACAGGATTTTGATCCTTTTATTTGTATGGGTAGGGGGGTGATGAATATTAAAGAAGGATAATAAATCAAGGTGAAAAATAGTATTTCAACGTTCAAATGATAGTTTTCCCCTCCAACATGTGTAGGGGTCATAAGAAACACTCTCACTTGGTGATGAAAGTGTGACACTTAAGCTCAACACCGTAGTAGTGTGATAAATAGGTGTGAAAGATATGCCCCCTAAAGTGTGAGCTCATATGAGAAACTGATGGCTGAAACCCTTTACAAAAAATGTGTGCAAGGGTGATGGAATAAGAGATTTGCGTGGAAGTTTCAACCAAACATCAAATAGTATACATGTTCAATCATGTTGTTTTTGGAGTCTGATATTCCATATTTTGATATTTTATCTATTCATCCATGTTTGTACCCTAATTTTACTATATACTTGTTGTAGTAGGGGGTGTGGGGGTAGATAGTTTCCCTATGGGGGTCCGAGGCCCAACAACCCACTGGTGGGGTTTTGGGGGTGATGCCCCTGAAATAAATTTTTGGGATGTTTATTTTCCAATAGTTTATGGACCCATGGTATTTTCCCATGGTAATTCCCCTATAAAAGGAAAGCATTGTAATACGATTAGTATTTTCCTGCATTACTCTATATAGAGTCTACTTCAAGATAATATTCTTAGTGATTTTGATTACCTAATTTCTACTTATTAGATGTAGCTCTTCCAATTAATTATTACTTTTGTTATTCAAGTAGTTAATGGTTTCTTGGGATTCACTTGGTCTATCTCCCAATGTAATTTCTATTTGTCTCATATCCTCTTTTGTTGTTTTGTAAGTTTCCATTTATGCCCTCACTAATTCACAGAAGTCCCACTTGGCTATGAACAATTATGCAACTCTGTCCCATAATTCTTGAGTTATTGTTAAAAGGATAATTCCCAAGTGAGGACACAAGTGGAATCCCCTAGTCTATATGATATAGATGTAGAACAAAAAAGGACAATAAAACAGATATTCACCTAGATCAATCAAACATTAATGAGGTACAAGATAAAAGAGACTCGCCTCTATCATGGAGTTATCCCCACAATGTTCACGCTATTGCAATCCAATTCCACATACGATAGAACCTGTGATAGTTCAACATGAGAAAGATGGAAAGTAGATTGAGCTAGTAATAATACAACAGATCCAACTAAATGACCAAGGAGATATATTATAAAATTAAAATGACAATAAATTTATGGGAAGGAATGTATCATTGTATTAAAAATGATAGAAAAGAGATACAATCATAAAGCCTTGGTGTCATAGTCTCATATCAATAAGTTCCTCCTATTCCAACATAGCAGTCTTTCCTTGAAATGAAGCACACCAAGAATCTAACACTCTAGGAAAAATCCTCCAGTATATACCTACTATAGAATCCTCTCCCCTCACCCATGCCCCAAGGATTGATTTATAGGAAAATATGGATAAGGAGATGTTGAGAACAATGTGGAAAGTGGATGAGATATGATCCCAATACATGTGGAGGTCGAAACAGATCCAAATCAATAAGAAGGAAAGGTTATCCATTGATATTTCTCATTAGAAGTTTCTCGAATGATTAATTTTATGCCCGTACATAGGTCAACACAGTCTATTATTAGAGAAAGGTGCGTAAATATGGGTCAACATAGGTTGTTGTATAAGCATGGTGTGTTGATGGTTCAGGTTGTAGTGGAAAAAATCACATCTAGGGGAAATTGGTGTAGGTTTTTGAGGAATCAAAACATGTTGAAGTTCAAAACATGGGAAAGTTGTAGGGAAAGGGAACCAGAGATCATCTAGAATGAAAGTGTCTTCAAGGATTAAGGAAAATATATGTCATAAGGTTGGTGATGATGATGGAAATATTGTCTAACATATTTCCCCTCAAAGTACGAAGCTAGAGGAAGACAATATGTGATGTCCTTTGATGTGACTACCAAAAAGAGGAACCATTAGCTGGAGAACTAACAACAACAATAAAGGAATCTACAATAAAAATTACGAAAACTTTGAACTAGATGTCTCAATAACCCAAAGCATGGATTCTGGACAATACACTGCAAATCCATGCAAGTATTGGAGGTAGATATGGCCACTAAAACTAAAAAAATGGATCCATATCATCAATACAAAACATAAATGACAACCACAAGACCATACACAATGTATATACTAACAAAACATAAGATAGGAACCAACCAATACAATGTGGATCTATGTGAATAGATGCACATACGATATCCATATGGGAAATTAATCAAACAATATCCATCACATCCTAGGTAAGGTATACAAAAATTAATACCTCAGGGTCTTCAAACCAAACTCAACTCTGATACAATCCTAAACATGTGATTAACGGAGCTGAAGTTTAACATGGTAGGAACCACTTGATCAATGGTCAGTGATGTAAACCATTAACACGTAAGATGGAAATCACCAGTGATGATAATGATTCCCAAGGTATCATAGTACATTCTGACAAATGCAGATATATGATTTGAAGTGGACATTTGCAAAATAATTTAATTAGAGGTCAATGGTGTAAACCCACTATCAAAGGAGAGAAGACTTACCATTAAGGCATGCGGTATTCAAGTTAATAGATCATTTCTAAATCTAATCCCTAGATGATGTGTTGATGTCAATAAGTACTAAATCGTTGAACGAGGGCCATGATTGTCCTGTATCATTGACACAAAACTAATACATGAGGATGATTTTAGATGGTAGACCAAATGAGTGTGGAATGACACAAGATGTACATGTGAATGATGTTAGGAGATTGATTTAGGGATGACATGTCAGATGATTTGACAAATGCAAAGTTTGACTCAAATGGAAGAATACCCTTTAACACATTATGGCACAAAAAAACCTAGCAACACTGACACATAGAGATGGAGGTCAATACATAACGCAACATGATCAAGGGATTATTTGGATAACCCAAAAGAGTAAACAGACTCATGGAATTGACACAACTCAAGGGCAAGCTGATTGCCCAACTATTTGCATGAGATACAAATAGATAGAAGGTTCAAGGGTGACAAGAAGTTACAATAAATACATATTTAGACACATTCCCTTCCATTATTCCCCATCATGATAGATGAGTACCTATTTATTTATTAACTATATTGAAGAGGATAATAGATTCTTGGTATAGCTCATATTTTGGACAAGTCCAATGTCACATGTTTTATGAACTTGACGAAGGAGGGTTTTGGTCTCGAAACGGTCCTTCCATGTTTGATTTTACGAGTCCAAAGAAGATAAACTCAGCAATTTTTAATGTTTATAGAGTCTGAAAAAACTAAAGAAGAATCCAAGGTGAACTTTTTCATAAATTTAGTACCCAAGGCCCGAAAAAGTATAAAATAATACTTGGGAGAACTATCTCAATCAAAGGTTGACTAACATATTTTTCATAGTTAGTTTATCATGTCCGAAAAAGGACTAAACTGTCACAGGAGAGACACTCCTTCAGAAATAGGTGTAAGGCTTAAAAATTGTATAATGTCACTATAACATATTTGACTTTTAGGGGCATTTGTCTTCCGCCTATAAAATTTAATTACAAAAATTTCTCATGGATGATTTTTTATAAAATTTTTATGAGTGTGCAAATGCTGGAATGTTTCAAATATGGTATTATGCATGTGATTCCTATTATGTGTAAGATACATGTAACAACAAGCCATGGATGTAAATTTGTAAAGTCTATTGTTGCACTTCTATCAAATACAATATACCTACTCTAATATAATGTGTATGTGTATGTCTATGTGTCTCCTACATGTACCAAGTAACCATAAATTTAAAGTTGTAAAAATAATATTGTTGGTCTTCTTCCAAGTATAATATACCTACTCTAACCTTATGCCAAGCCTTTCCCATAAAAATTCAAAAAGTAAAAGATACCCTTAAAATCAACACAGAGTAAATGCCTTGGGAAAGCATAACTAGCATCTCCTACATATTGTGACTTGTCTATTTCTGTATGACGCAAACATTATTAAAATGCTACAAGGTATGAGAGAGAACTTTAAAGCATCCCTTCATTAGTCCACAAAGATAGCAATTCAGAAGAATACATACCACTGATTACACCATCGCATGTTGATAAACCCTAGCAAAGTGGACATGATTCATTTTCATGCGGTTGATACCATTCTTCTTTATTGACTCCAGATGCTTCAACTAAGTTCCATTTACACACACTGTATTTAGTTGAAAAAATAATGTTATTCCAGGTATGAAGTAGAACAGGTAAGATAAAAATTAAAGATACAGTTAGATCTATATTGGTTGGAAGGAGTACTAGCTACATCCCACCATGTCACAAAATCCATTTATGATGTCCCATCTAGGGCGAGGAAGGAAGGGGAATCATCCTAATGATTACTAATTAAAAAGTATGGAAGCTTATTTTATAAACAAACAAATTAGAATAAGTTCAAAATACTATATTTTGACAAAAAACACATAGACACGTGTTCAATTTAAACTTTATATAGTTGAATCGTCCACAATTTTAGATAAAACGGTGCCAGACACTCTCAATAAGCCCAATAGTTGAATCCTGTGAAGAAAGAAGATGCCTCAATGCATCTGTTCTTAACAAGTACTCTTTTATGCATGATGAACAACAAGATTCAAATTCGTGTGGTCCCTTGGTATAGCATAACAATAGCATTGCATAAGCTAAAACCATGTTCAAAAGACCGAATTTAGCATTAAGGAATGGGATTGAAGAAATAATTGCATGGGAGATTCTGGATTAATGATCAACAACACAAGAAGGGTAATCCTACTAGCAGGTGTTAAGTTATTAACTCGATGATGATCACCAGGGTTACTCCTCATTTTGCAAGGGAGTGATAGATAATTTCTTGACTTATGATGGTGAGATTTTGTTTTTTATGGGGATTTTATGCCCTGTTTTAATTGACGTGGGAGTTTTGTTCCATATTGAGGATGGAAAATGAACAAATCTATATATTGACAATAGTTCTGATATGTAAAGTATGTATCCTTTTAGCAGGGTCTCACTACATTTTTGGGTTTTTTGAACATCCTAAGATTAAAATAACATTTCTCCAACTATGGCAGCAGTAAGAGTACATGATGGGAACACAAACATATATAAATATGAGTGTTGGGATAAATATGTGAATCTAGGCTATAATTCTGGGCATATTTTAGCAGCAGAAAAGAGGCATCATCATTAAATCTCGGTTAGAACTGAGCAGCATATTGTGCCAAGCAGCAAAGATTATGCGAATATTGCTAGTAGGTCAGAAGTGGTAACCATCATATATGAGTAGCATATTGTTCCAATTAGCAAAGATTCTATGAATATTGTTAGTAGCTCACAAGAAGTAACCATTAGATATGTGGGTCATCAAATAGAAATAAAGCATTTCTCAACATCCTTTGGTTATTAACATCTTGTTTGAAAACCTATGTTATTCAATAACCTGGGGTTAGTGCATCTGACCTTTACAATATTAAGAAAGCTCTAGAAAAGGTGACACAGAAACCAAAGCTCATAAGAATCCATGCTAAAATTGATTGATGATGTAAGGAATATTTCATCTAACACATCTAGTCTGATGCATTGTTAGTTGGGTAGGAGGAGATGGCTAAACAGTATGGAGGTAAAAATATTTTTCATGGTCTTGTTGGGGGTTGGTAACTTCACAAATAAAATAATTGAAAAAACAACTCGACAATTTGTAAATCGACATTGGAATACCTTGCTATTGTTGCATATATAGGTGGGATTGATCGAGGGATCATCGCCGAGTTGTGGTTTGGATGGGATTTAATAAACTACATATTTATAAATGTTCCAATGGAAACCTTTAGTAGCATCCTTAATATCAAACTAATGCTTGTTCAAAGGCCATATCTTAGTGTTGTTTAAGGGTATTTTAATCCATTGGATTATTTCATGCATGTTCAAAGGCCAGATCCCAGTGTTGTTTCAGGGTATTCCTAGCCACTCAATTATTTCATAGTGAATAGCTAGTGATAAATGGAAGGGATCAATCGAGTCTTTGTGATAGTGGAAATTAACTTTGAAGGGAATTTCTCTAGGGTCCATGAATAGTCATAAAGGTAGTCATGAAGGAATCTTCGAAGTCCACCCAAGCGCAATCTAGAGAAATAAGGAACAACATTTAGGTTCCAATTCCACAAAGGGGCCTCTTGTGGGAATATCAAAAGTCTTTGAAACAAAATTTGTAGAACATGTCCATGAATAAATCCTTGAGGTTTTCCAGCGATTCAAGCATGCTTGAATTTCATATCTGAAGCAGCAAGAAGATATTTTTAATACATATCTAGAGCACCCTATTATTCCCTCTCCTACGGTGTATTTGGGGAATAATTTTAAGTCAATTCCTTCAACGTTTGTTGCAGGTTTGGGACAACAGGAAGAAGACTTGATTGTAGGTCCAAAACAACAAAGTTTGTCATTTTCAGGGACAATTTCTGAGTATTTTTAAGATGGAGTTTATTTTCAGGATTCAGCCCTATCCAAATTTGGAAAAAAGGGGCTTGTGAAAGGTACTTCCATCCTTGGAAATAATTTCAATATCTCATGCACGTCTTGAACTTGATTTTTATGAAGATGATTGTATATATTCAGTTTGTAATTAATACTGTCTTGTGTTGGTTTTTCACCAAGGACAAAGGGTTCTAAGGTGTCATGGCATGGATAAAATGCCAAGGTGTCTTCATTGGTTGTAAGAATTCACTTAGCATGTTGATTTTTCATGCTTAGAATAGGTGGGTAGGGATTGAATAAGATCTTTCATGAGAAGTTGGTTGATGTTTTGTTACTCCCAATTTTGCATGGAGGTGACAAAGGAAATTTCTTGAATTATGATAGAGAGGTTTTGTTTTTTATGGAGCTTCTATATGCCATGTTTTCATTGATGTAGGATTTTTTATTGATTCTGGGAAATGAACATATCTGCCTATTAACAATATTTATGATATGTAAAGCATGGATTTTTCCACCTTTTAACATGGTTCTTGTTGCAGTGTTGTGCCTGTTGAACACCTTTGGGTTAAAATGGAATTTTTTCACTTGTGACAACATTAAGAATACATACTCCACACAAAAATATATATAAATTTGAGACTTGAGCTAGTCCTGTGGATCTAGGACATGGGTGTATCTTAAGAGCAAAAAATAGGCATCATCATCAAGTTCGTGTTTTAGAAATGAGTAACACATTGTGCCAAGAAGCAAAGATTCTATGAATATTGCTAGTATCTCACTAAAGGTAACCATCATATCTTTTTTTCATCAAATATAAATAAATCATTTCTAAGCATCCTTTGGTTTTTGACATCTGGTTTGAAAACCTATGTTATTCATGAACTTGTAGCAACAACCATGAAATCAAACTCATGCATGTTCGAAGACCGAATCTGAGTGTTGTTTAAAGGTATTTTTAGCCACGGGATTATTGCGTAGTGATAAAGGTTAGCGAATATGAACGAATATTAAACATAGAAATATGCTAGTGAATATGTACAAATCATAAACATAAAAATTTCTAGACAAATTTGCTGATGTTAGAGGCCAAGGAGAGGACACATAATTTTTCACACTCCACAAGTTTCAGCTGATCCCCTTCAAAATCATAGTTTACATACAAACATTCCAAAAATTATGTGATGGGATCTCTATAAGTATATTTCTCTCATCGGATAACTTTAATCATCTCCTTTAGCATATTTCTCCTCCTCTTCTTAGGAACCACTGCAGTAGCAAAATAACAAAGAAGATGGTGTGAATTTGTATGGATCACATTCAAATACCTAAACAAGGGAAACATCTAAAATTAAAAATGAGTAAAGCAATAATAACACTGCAAACACTATTCAGACACTAAAAGAACTAAAAAAAGATAGCCAACGCATTCTTGAAATAGCAAACAATTTATAAAACAACCAAGTTCATTCCATATTAACTTATACAAGTAAGTAATGGTCATGAAATTCCAGTCTTCAACAAAATATCCACTTCTATAGTGTATAGTGTACACTAAATCAGTATGCTTACCAACAGTAAATAATGGCATATTTTTTCAATAAACAAAATTCAAATTTTCCAACCAAGCTGAAACACAAATTCTAGTCTAGAATTAGCAATGAAATTCAACAACAAGAATTGTTAAGAAATTCAAATATCCTCCTAAAAACTAGACAGTTTGTTGGAATCGCTGTTAATAACCACATACAAATCTAGAGAAATCTCCAAAGGAGGAGCTAGGAAGAACCAAGAAGAGATCTCATGTCAAGAATCAACTGAATCGGTTGCTCATGACATTAGAGTTTGTTGTTACACGATAAGACATGACACTAGATTTTGTTCTTACACACTTAGAAAAAGATAAGTGAGTGGAGGTTTTATCTCTTCCTATACAAGTCTTATGTTCAAATATAGCTCACCCACAATGCTTCTGTGCTCCAAAGAAACATCCTTACTCTGCTAGAAGTTCACCTTAAGGATATAACATAGCCTTGGGCTAGAGCCAACTCCAAAAAAAGAGGAACATCCTAGAGTGCTAAGATACCCACCAAGAAAGGAGGGCATGACCCAATGTAGATTCAATGGATTAGTTAAGGATAACCCCAAGCAAAGAATATCCAAGATTTGGGTACAACTATGGGACACTTCGAAGATATGCTTCAAGCTTGGCATGGGAGTTTTCTTTGTTAGGATACTTTTATCAACTGCCGCCAAGAGCATAGTATCATAGCAATAGAGATATTTGTAAATTCCATGGTTGATAGGATAAAGCAGTAAGTAAGAAACATACATCATTAGGTGAGCATGAGAAAGGATTCCAATGTCATCTATGATACCATGTATGAAATGAAATCTCCACTACAAGACTAGTAATATAAGTACTGAGAAATAAATTAACTGGAAACAATCAAAGAATTCAGGCATCACTAACCTCTCTTGGAAAAAGAGATCTATGATCTTGTTCCTTCCATTCTCATTATTGAAGAATATAAAGAGACTCCAATGCATCAACCATGTGTGATTTTGCAATTGATTGAGGGGGGATGCAAAATTATGTTATCCACAAGCAAGCATTAGTAAGCAACAAAAGGAAATATATAAAACAAGAATACATATATAGACAGTGGATATAAAGAAAACCTTGATATCAGAAATTTATTTACCTTAGAATCAATAATTTCTTTCAATCGATTAAGCTCTTCAAGAGAAATATCCCATTTTTGCATCAGAATTTCTGCTGCAAGCTTTCCCCACAAGGCACTCAAAATCCTGTGACTGTTTGTACAAAAATTGCAATATTGGTATAAGAATTTTTCTACTCTGGGGTAGTTTTCACATTCAAACTGAAACTTAGCGTATTGGTATAGTTCCTCTATCTACTTAAGTCCAATCTTCCCATTCTATGAAAACCACATCATATAATCAGACAACTAAAAATCAAATTATAACAATGATATCTAGCTATGATGTTATTCTCGGTATTTTTCAGAAATCCAAGAAAAAAAATTATCCAGAAAAATGCCCGTTTTGAGTAGCCCATTAAAAAAATAAGAATGTGCTAATACCTGAAAATAATACAAGAACAGATCCTAGAAAACATAATTTTAAACAACTCTTTGAAATTTTATCAAATGATATCCCACTAATTCATAAATGATAATGTTGTCACCAAAAATTGTGGAGAACAAATCTCCACCAACATCATTAACAATTATGGCCTACTACATTTAGCTGCTTTATAAAATATGGAGACAAATAACATGTTAAAAGTAAGCAAATGACACAAATAATTGTTAAAGTTGGCTAGAGAGAACTCTAGCATCAAACATCAAACATATATTATTTAAGTGATGGAATTACAAAAACAGACAGTCTTGAATCCCCTTCTCTGTAAAATATGTAGCTTTTAACATAAAAAACATGTAGACATAGTTAAAAGACACCAACTAAAAGTTCTGCGATATAAAAATTAAAAGCCTCTTATTAGCACTCTTGATAAGTGATGCAACTGGTAACAAATTTAGTTAATTATAATTTTTTCCATGAATGAGCCCTTATTTCAGAATATATCAAGCCCTACTCACCGGAGAGCATTATAGCTCATTGTGAAAACGTTTTGGGAAAATACATCTTCTAGTAGTGATTAGAATCATGTCTACCTTTTCATTGTAATTTTCCGTAGTTGTCGGATAATTTTATGATATATAATTATCATTTCATTTTAGTTCAATTCTTACTTGGTTTGGAATGAAAGGATTACAGGCCAATTTTATCAACAAATCGTTGAGCCAAGTTTGAATTTTTTTTCTTCTAATTAATGTTAGAAAAAGAAGAGGGATTAAATATCACAACAGTTTTAATTTCCAAATCTTGGCCTATGTGCACACATTAATGGATGAAAAGAACATATAACATTCCACATACCTGGTACAGATCATTCAACATCTAGAGATTATACTGCTTATCAAAAAAAAGCTCCTGAACAAGAGATGGATTTTGTATAAAGCTAATCAGTGGTGCATCCATTTCTTACAAAGACTTTAACCTTACGACTACTTCGACACGCCTATCTGTCATTTCTAAACAATATGAAAAGGAATTAATGAACATAAGTGAGAAACCATAGTAGCAAGATTCAAATAAGATATAATTCAACAAAAATAATACATAATGAGCAAAACAAAACTAATCATTATTATTTCAGAAGTAATCATACGAATTAGTTACAAAAGTAACCATAATAATGCAAAAACCATTCTTTTGTATCACTTCAACACCCATCAAAATGGCCTTCCCCCAAAGTGTTTTTATGTTCAGATATCATCATTTCAACATTGACGCATAAATTAAAAATTGTAGATTGTTGTCTGAAATAAATGGTTGTTTTGGAAGATACAACAATACTACTGTCTCTCTCAAAACAATGATATCTGAGATCAAAACAATGATATATGAGGATTTTCGGTGTTAAGAAACGTTTCATCAAGACCATTTACCTAAAACTTTATACACCATGAGTCCATATTGTATTAAATTGTATCTAGTTTTGTACCTGCTAGTTTATTTATGTACATGAAAGACTGATACGGCCTAATCCTACTACTATGGTCAGAACGGTCATCCCTTGTTCCCATTATCAATCCAGTACTAATTTTTTGACCATAGAACAATGAACGAAAAACTTATAGGGGTGACACATTCCTTTTATTCAAGGAATCTAGAGACAAACTAAAGAATTTTTACTGTTCACACCCCCTAGGTGAATGTTATGTTGGGATCGAGATCACGGGGATTGTGAACCGATGAAAAATAGATGAATGGATGATTTATGAAGGACTGTTTTGCTGCTATCTCTACCGAGTGCTTGCTTATTGTAAGTTAATTTCTCCATGGCGATATCGTTAGGTATATATAAGTGTCATTGTGGAAAACCTGTTGAGCTAGCTCTGTCCTAGGTACAAGGAAATGAGGGCATAATACCTATCCAAATAGAAACTTCCAGAAATGGCATTATGAAATGGGTATCCTGTGTTTCCATCTCTACCTATGTTGTACCCTCCTTCACTTTAGGGTTTTGATTTGTAATTGGTATTTTAAGATGGATATCATAGTCTTCTATTGATATGGAATGGATGCTTAATGAGGTGGGGTTTATTCAAAAAGAGAAACTGCCTTTTATTCCCCTATGAGTAATGATTTTTTTCTTTGTCAATTTTGGGGTTTGGATCGACAACTTAATATTAATATAAATCTAGTGAAATAATTGTATTTCAATTTGTATATGACCTGGGACAAGATAATGTGAAACTAGAAATGTTATTCGATTTGTTACTAGGGACTAAAAAACTTGTGGATCCACAAAAGGTTAAAATGTGACTAGATAATCCGCATCAGGAGAGTCCACAACCTCCTTCTAAACACCAAAATTATTACCCCCCAACCCCCCATTCGATAAAAATGAAGTAATGATTCTCTTTGGCTGGAATGATCGACCATCAAAACCTTGTAACATAGTTTGTGAGGGAATCAAGACAGGAGAACCTAAATAATTCCAGCATGACACGGGACACTGCATAAAAAGTTAAAAAGCATTATTTACATGACATTGAGGACAATTCAGAATCCATTACAATGGCATTGCCCCCACTATAGGTTATGACTTTCAAAATGGAAAACATACACACTTGGATATGAGTAGATCTATTTCAATTGTTGGTTGTGCCTCTACCATTACTCTGCTACTTGATCTCAGTCTAAAACAAGTGTTGTCCATATTACCTTTGCTACCGAAGAATCCTTTTCCTTGTTGGTGGAAAATAAACAAAACTGAACAAACCAACTTGGAATTACCTATGAAGCTAAAATAGAGCAGATTCCACATCAAGACCAAGCAGAGTGACATGGGTTCCATCTAGAATAAGACCTTGCGATTAAGTGGTTTTTGTACTAGGTTTTGAGATAAAACCCATCATTTCTGATATTACAGGAGTAGGTTTTTTTAAGGTAATCCAAGGTTCAAACCCCGTGTTGGTCACTAACGTTATTTAAATAAATTAGCAGGAAACCATATCATGTTTATACTATGAAACAATCTAAATATATTAAAGGAAAATGAAAAAAAAAAGGATCAAAATCATAACATTGGGATGAAAATGGCACAAAACTTACTTTGGAAGTGATATTGCTTCCCACTGCCATATTCAGGAAGTGTATAATGATTGAAGCAGAGTGGTATTAACAAAGAAGTTCCAAATTGAAACCGAAGTCTTTTCGAATATAGTATGTGTGAAACCCTTGAAAGATAATATTATGCATAAGTTGCATTAGTTTGGACTTGTTGTAGATCAAACCCATTGTAGAAACTTATTTTCATTCAAAAACACTAAAAGAGCAGGAGACTCAAAATGACAATGTTTTTTCAAGCTCAATACTGGAGGAAATGTTGGATTTTCATTTCATCAATTCCCTTCATATTAAATTGATCATTTTTTTTAACCTCTTGAACTTTTATTTTTCCTGTTCATACAAGGTTTTGTGAAAAAAATCATATTCATAAAGTAATATTTAAAAAAATACTTTTTAATAATAATGTTTTTATTAAAGAATTTAATTTCCAATTATTTAAAAAAAATACTTTTTAATAATAATGATTTTCTTAACGAATTTAATTTCCATTTATTTAAAAAAATACTTCTTAATAATAATGCTTTTATTAAAGAATTTAATTTCCATTATGTGAAAAAAATCTGAAGTTTTATTTTTAAAATTACTTTTTAATAATACTTTTTTTATTAAAGAATTNATATATATATTATTTAGATTAATTTCCAATTAAAAGATAACAATAGACTCATTTACCTAGTTAATCATGTACTTTGAAAATGGAGATCACTACATGTGGGCTAGAGAAAAAAAATCCTACTAACAATGACACACAACTCAAAAGTAACATGTGTCAGGTTTATGCATCTGAAGTACATTAAGTTATAAACTTAGTAAACAAGCCATAGAACCTAGAATCCTTTCAGAGGTTAATGTCAGGCTACATGTAACGCAACATACTAAATTTTGCAATTATGTTGTGTCAATGGTGTAATTGAAATTGTGACATTTTATTCCAAAGGAATACTTCAGCCATAGGAATCGACTTGAGAGGCCAAATATATATAATATGCCCTTTGTAGAGGCAATTCATTAAAAAAACAAATTGTCAAAAGAAGTGTAATAAGGATTCTTATTCCATGTATGAATTGTATTGGATTCCTCAACTATTATTGCATGTGAACTTGCACATATGGAAAGCCAAGCTACAACAAATCTTTCAAGGAAGTGGAGTTGTTTATGTATTATTCATGATGCACTTTGATGATAATTTGATAAATTAGATTTCTTGTGTTTTGCTTCACTATTTTTTGGGCACATGTTTTACTTGATCATCGTAATGAACATGTCCTTATTATACCTGATATCTTCATAATGAACATGTGCTTATTACATTTATGGAATCTTTGTTAATAGTGCAATTTGGAGTAGTCTATCTTTTAGACATTTTGGGGGTTTCAGTGGTTTTTGGTTGAAATCCGATTCTTTTTTCTCCAAATATGAATCTTGAAGTGTTGAAATCCTATTTATGAATGTGCATAAATGCATTGAACACCCTGAAATACCCCCAAGGAACCAATATTATGCATCTTCGACAGTTGTTGTATTCTTTTCCAAGAATTCCTCAAAAACTTTTGTTAGATTCTATAAAGAAAACAAGCCATAAAATAAGCTCAACAAACATCAAAAGTGTCTAACATTTAGACTATTTCTTGCAATTTTGGATTTATGAAATTTTTCTTTTTTATATAGAAATGGATTCCAACTCCCTCGAATGACATATATGCAATTCCATTAATTCAAAATGATTATTGCTGAATTTTAGGCCAAAAATACCGATTTTTGTTCCCATTATTTTGAGCAAGTGGAAAAGGCCCAATTCATCATGCACTTAAACTAGTCTTTTAATGTTTTTTAATTTTCCTTTTTATGTATTTTTAATTTTCTATTTTATGTATTTTTTAATTTTCTATTTTATAAAATATTTTATATATATTTTTTTAAGACGATGACAATGAAAATGATGTATGATGAGGATGATGGTGACAAGGATGGGAGCGGTGGTGTTGAATATTATAAAGGAGAGGATGATGACAATGATGATGATGATGAAATAACAAAAATGATGATTATCATACAATGATGGTGATTATGATAATGCCAATGATGTTGATGACAATGATGATGAGGACGATGACAATGATGACAAGGACGATGAGGAGGATGATGACAACGATGACAAGGATAATAATGATGGTGATGATGATGATCACCATGAGATCTTATTTAATAGAGACAAACCATTAGCTTGGATAGTGTGATACTAGTTTGGGAAGGAATAAAGTGAAAATTTCCCTTTTGCTTAGATATTTTGTGTTAAAATTCATTGTGATAAATTATATAATTGAGTGGAGTGATGGTGATGATGGAATTAATGATTAAAAATTAAAGCTACATGTGTCATGGCTCAACACTTGCGATAATACTCCTTTCTCTTCCTAAGGATTTGAATAACAACCATAGGAACTGTGCATATGATGGCTATCACCCACTTCTTAGAAGTTTCAGTGTTCAAAAAAAAATTCTATGATATTGCACTACAACAATGGTAAATTTAATTCAAAACCATTGACACTTGGAGTATGCAAAGATTTATGAGTGATCCATATTTTAGAGTTGTACATGAACATTAACATGCAAGAGCACATGTACAGTATGGATGGATAAATGAATAATATACCTGCTCACATTGAAGTGTACCTATTTCAGCAGGACACTTGTCAAAATTCTCGTCCAATATGTTTCACATCATGCACCAACGACTAAAATTTGGAGAAAACTTAGGTTTAAAACAAAATTGATGCATACGGTCCAATTAATCATGTTTCACATAATGCACCGATTTCCCAAAATTTCGAGAAAACATAGTTTAAAAAAAATTGATACGTACGGTTAGATTAATACAACTTTGTCGTCACTATATGACCCCTTTGAGGCATAATAAATCATTAATATTATTTAATATTGGGTTCATGTATGTAGTTATATCTTCACAAATACTTATGTTAGATGAACTTTGTTTAGCTTCATGATCAAAGATATTCGCATTTAAATATCTCCCTATATTTATATTTATATTTATATTTATTTTAAGGTACATTTTATAGTTGTTAACCCATCCCCCATCCATCCCCAGTCATGTCTTCTAGTGAAATATCATATTCTTGGACCAATGATCACATGTGTATAAACTAATATTAAACAAATTCAATATCACCATCAAGTTCGTACTTAGCATTACCAAAAGTGTCACAATCCCACAATTCCTCTTCCAACTAAAACTAAAGCCATTGCTTCTATTACTATAATTCAAAATTCTCTTTCTCTTTAGTGGAAATTTGAGGGTCAAGTTATTCACTTGTGGCTTAGAAATCGTGTAATAAATCATAGGGTGGACCTGGTGAATGTTTCTAGCGTAGTGGTTGACACATGAATGCAATGGTGTTATGGGTTTATGCAAGAGAGAACAATCAATTTTTTTTTACTATGGGATTCTTAGTCCCCTCACATTGTAGATTCTCCTGCCCCCTCCTATGCCTATGTGACTTGCGGTCAATTCTTATTACATAATTTAATTATCTATTAGTCGTACTCAAGAGTCAAGATTTTGAGCTAGGGAGTGAAAATAAGAAATAATTAAGTCCCTATCTACCAAGGGAAGGGATGAAATAGTGTGAATAACCCTTAAACCACAAACCATATTGAGATCAACTGCCAATTCCCACAATGTTGCAGCTAGGAAGTCAACTTCCTCAATGCTCAAGATTAATATTTTTGCACTAAAACAGTGCCCATTGCTAGTAAAAAAGATGCAACATTTGGCCTTAACAAGTTAAACATTTGGCCTTATGTGGGGGTCATTCAAAAACCAATATATCCTATATAGGGAAAGCATATTACTAGAATAAAAGAGTTGGTTTCCTAGATCTAGGAGATAGTTACTTCTGTTTCTTTTCTTTTTGTCATAATAGTGTAATAGATATGGTGAATGATGAGTGGAAAAACGACATTGATCCTATTTGGACTCAAAAAAAATTGTGAATTGGATTAGAACAATTGGAAAATATGTTTGAATTCTGACAAGAAGCATGGAGTTAGTGATTTAATATAATTTAATAAGACAAATTGCAAATAGTTGGATGATAGTGACATTAAATAAGTGAGGGTAAAAGGAAAAGAAATTACTATAAAACTGAGTTTTTGAACTTTGTCCTCATCATCTCTCCTCTCAAACTTGGGCTTGGTTATCTCTCCTTTTGCTTCCATTATTGTCCAATGGAAGCCACCTAATTCACCCTTCACAAAAAGGGGAAAACAATGAAAAGAAATGGATTTGGAGGGAAAATAATTAGCTGAACGTTGAAATCATAAGGAAAAATTTCATATTTAGTACTAATCATAAGGAAAATTTTCATATTTAGGACTACATGTAAGATGGACCAAGGGGCCCAACATATCCCATGAGCCCTAATGAGAAGCCTCAAAATTATTAATTTTTGTATTTGGACCATGGCATGGGAGCTAAGAACCATCCTTGTTTTTCCAAAAATCAAAATATGGATCATATATCACTCATATAATAACCTAAATGGAGCCTAAATATTCCCTATGGAGGTCTTTTATGGCGGCCTTAGGACCTCATGTGCATAGGTTCTCATGAGTCTAAAAGGAAAATGTTATCATCTAAAATCCTAGATTTGCTTCCATGACTATGCTCCATTTTATTTGAACCATCCATGATGTGTAAAACCTTGAAATGACCACCATATCTTGCCCATGAGCCATTCAAAATATGGAGTACATGTTGTGGATTAAAAATGCACACATGGCACATGATGATCCCCCATACATAAATGATATAACATAAGGCCCTAAATTTTTTCCATGAATGATAGCTCATGCCACGAGAACCATCCATGGTGCCCATGAGGAACCTTAGAGTACACTAATTTTTGAGACGACAACCTACATTTTTGGAATTGAACTTGGCTTGGTGTCACAAAATTTAAATAGACACCATATCCTACTCACATGATGAAGTTACCATTTGTAAGTCCTATGTAGTGATAAGGACCCCACAAATTATGGATCATGAAACCTGTACTTAGGTATCAAGAATCATCAATGTTATTCTAAACCTCAAAATGGTCATGACCATATCCAACTTACATGGAGAGTTTGTGGTGGTATTTTGGGGTCCCACGTATGGACCATGATCTTTAGAGGAAAATGTTATAGTCTAAGACCATAGTTTTGACTATATTTTAAGTCATGCATTAAGAACCATCCCATATGCGCAGGTTCTCAACATTATGACCATATCTAACATGTGCATGAGATATTTTCTATGCATATGCATGTTATGTGATTTTCAAAAGAATAATAATGGTCCATGACCCCGCAAGCAGTTGGTATGAAATTAGGCCATAATTTTAAACCCCATACCATGGTGTTGGATAAGAGATCCATTATTGGTGTTACAAATCTCAAAATACCAACAAATCCCACTTGTAGTTGAAAGAATATTCCCTCTATGGGGGAGTACATGGTTGTTATAAGCCCTGACCATTCACTAGTAACTAAATATCCAATCCATTTTCATATACCTCGTGTTGGAAAAGATTCTATATGTAGGGCCTATGTAGTGTTTCATGGTCCATGATCCTCGGTATCATTAGTTTGGTGTTAAGTGTAAGTTTTTTTTCCTTGAATAACAACTTATTAGATCATCAATCACTTACTTACTACCACCAATAGATAAACAAACCTAACATAACCAACCCACGTAGATGACTCATGGACCTATCACACCTAACCCATATAATGAATTAAAAGCCTCCTTATGCTAGAAAACCCCCTTATTATTGTGAATACTTGGGTCCTATTGAATCCTCCTTAGAATAAATATATGGTCTAGAACCAAATATACCTGATTATGTTGAGTCAGGTAACATGCAAATTTTCAAAACTTCAAACTCCTTAGGTGGTGTTAGACTTCCAAACTCTATAGAATATGACATTGTGGATATTAATCATGTAGGTGAAAATCCAGGTGGTGTGAAGGATCCTAAGGGGGTAAGGTTTTCAAATTTGGATTTTCTTGAACATAATACTATTTACTCCTCCAATGAATCCTCACAATTGGATTCAGAGGTATTTGCTTCACTTAACCCCCCTTATAAATTCATTCTCAAGAAAAATCCACTACAGTTTTTCTCGACAATATATCTAAAAATCAATGTGGATGGGAAGTTTAAAAGTTCATATGGTGTTGATACCATTCTTATCATTTTGAACGATGTTTCTAGAGTGGTGAAAAAATTTAGGATTATTGAATATAAATTAGTGGTGAAAGGACGACTAGCTTCTAAATTCTCGCCAATGAAGACTAGAAGTTATAGAAAACTGAAGGAGGGTGTTTATGTCAAGGATAAATGTGATAGGACTATAGTTGGTGGTCCTAAGGAAATTAGAGCACACAAATCCCTAGAATAGGCAAAGAAATGAAAGACAAGTAATCCCCACAATATAGATTGTTAGTATCACAACGCAAAGCAATGGTTTCTCTAATTATGACTTCTAGATCATTTCAAAAGCATAGTAAGACCTAAATGTAAGGATATGCTACACCCTTGGAAAGCATTGTAAGTCCTAAAGAATCCATTTTTGAGCAAGGATATATGATACTTAAGGAGATATGAGTTCGGATATTTTGATACCCACTCCACTAAGCTTCCAAATTTTCAAATATATGAGAGGAACCCTCCTTATATTTTTTGTTGTTGAGAGAGGTTCATGTAATAAATTTAAAATCAAGCTTTTGAATATTGGTGTCAATGATAAAAACAATAACATTTTCAATTCATTGACATTGTTCTTCATGACATATTATCATTATAAAATGGTATGTAGTGTATTATCAATAATCATACCTTCTCTATATTGAGAACTATGATATGTTCCCATGGACATATTCTAGGTGACTAAAGGTGAAACTATAATAATAGAGCTAGATTCTTAATTACCTTAGGTATGAAAATGTTGTGAGCATTAATATTATAAACTAGGATTAATTGGATCTCAATGATGGTGTTGACATGCTCTATTTGTTTTAAAATATAGATAGTTGGTTTGAAGAATAATTCCAAGAGAGAAAGGTATAAGGGTTATGTGGTATATATGGGTCGTTAGTGCTTGGTGTGAGTGCAAGACCCATTTAAACCAACTAACTAATGTCTCAAATTTTTCCCCATGAAGTATGAGGACAACTTTAGATATTTTAATTGTGGTCACAATGATATCTCTAATGTCCCATTAAATAGTTATGGTAGCATGGAATAATATTTTTATCCCACGAGATAATTTGGGATCATTTAAAGTGAAAAACAAGGATTTTTTGTGCTCCATCTTAAACCTTAATTTCTCTTTCTTCATGACTTTGCATTAAAATATCATAAACAAGATGTATGACATCTTAAGGTCCCATGCAATATAGTAATGATACAAACCTTGAATATGTTACATATATTCAATTAAAATAGAATAAATTATACATCTAAGTGGAATGGTGGCTTAGATAAGAATATAACTTTATAATATTGAAGAACAAAACAAAACTTCTTTTCCCCACATTGTGCAAATCATGGATTCTAGTTTTCACAAGGGAAAACAATATAATACTCTCAATGAAACATTTAAAGAGAGTGTATGTTAGGATATATATTATTTGACTTGTCACACCTTAATGATTTTTATTATGACATATATACAATCTTAAATACAACATTACAAGGTTCGTATGGTGTTCCACCAACAACATCGACCTCAATGGTGAAATCCAACCAAAAAATTGTCAACATGTATGTCGAGTCTCATATTAATGTATGTTATTTCATAATCTATTATATATTTAGAGTTGTCCTTTGGGGTTGGTCAAAGGTTCAAGGATTTTTAAGAGTTCTATTTTTGAAGGAAAGTATCGATGATAGGGACTAATGACCATTGTAGATATGTCAAATGTAAATGTTTGGATCTTCAAAACTTTGAGAGGTTACAAATGATTCTAAATATTTTGCATGTATTATACTTTAATGACATCTTTAGTGATGATTGGCACTCTTTGTCATACACTACAAAGGTGCATAAACACATCTTGTTAAGGTATGTGCATGCAAAGTGATGAAGTGTGTGTGTACATTCTAGAACTTGGTATAACTAACATTTATTTATAGAAACTATGGTTGGATAAAGCCATTAAAAATTATATCCCTTAAACCCATCACAGACATTGCACACTTCAATGTTGAGATGTAATAATTACTTGATTAGATGATGAAAATTTTGAACACCAGATACCCAACACCACACTCAAATCATCGACATTCACATATTAACATTTGTTTCCTAATCCCTTGGTAGACCCCTTCAAACCAATCCATGTGGTACTTGACATTCCAAAGCATCCTACCTGAGGTTTAGGGTCATCATTACCAAGACATGATAATCTCTAGGGAGGTGAAGGGAAAGAGGGAGGTGGTTATAAATAAATAAATATATATATGTATATATATATATATATATATATATATATATATATATCATTGGGTGAGCCATTATAGCTTTAGGGATAGAAACAAAATAAATCTAATGGACTATGGGGATGGGAATGATGTCATCATGCAGTCTGTGTTTAGGTCACATGAGTAGTTTGTTGAAAAATGGGAGTGTTTCAAGGTGATATCTATCATACGTGATTCCTAGGTGGCATCTATCATATATGAAATTAAAGTAGTTTGTGAATAATTTTTTCTATAGTTCCTATCAATAGCAACTTAGTAGGTGACTTCACAATGGGTGGATTTTTAATTATACAATTTTGTTGACACATTTTTCCATATTTCATGTGATTAGTCCAAATGTTTGCAATATTATGACGTTAGTAAAAATATTTATAGTATTTTTTCCTTTTACCATGTGTTACCTTGTGGATTTGTTGTATTCACGCCATTGGTGACATTGGTTCCACATTACCTTTATGCTTGGTCTTTGACTTAATATGGGTATGCTTGAAGCGTCATGTAAGGATGGAATAGTTGAAACCAACTTAGGAGGAAGGGTATTAAAAATATTTAAATGGACACCATAAGCTTGTTGTCGGCCAATAATTCCATATGCAATGGCTCATTTGATGGCATGGTGCCCACACATAGTCCATGAGTCCTAAAGGAAAAAAAATATGGATTAAATTTATCTATTTTGACCTTGGACCATGTCTAAACTTATTATAACCATACTTAATGTACTAAACTCAAAATATCCATCATATCTTGATCACATGACAATGATTCCCTTTACAAGACATTTTTGTGGTGTCTAAGGGATAAAATGATGTCTCATGAGCCTCATAGACAAACACTATGGCATAATACCCTACATTTTTCATTGAACCACATCATGGGCACCAAGAACCATGTATAGTGTTCTAATTAACTTCAAAAATAGCACCATATCCCACTTCCAAGCCAAATATTCCCTATGGAGGGCCAATATGGTGGTTTGGGACCACACACATGTAACATATCTCCATACTAAAAGGATATGGTGTAAGCTGGTCCTATATTTTTCATTATACCATGGAGTGGTCCTCAATTTCCCTCCCTAATGTACCTCTCCTCAACTTGGTGGCCATATATCACATGTAGGAAAAGGATTCCCTACACAGGACCTATGCAATGATGTGGGTTACTAAGAAAAGAACATGAGCACCATAGGAAAAAATTTTATACCAACAACATGGGTTTTGTTCTCAAATGAAGGATTAGTGACCAAGAAGAATCCATAATGTGATGAATCTCAAAATAGCCACCATATCCCTATGACAGGAAAAAGGTGGACTAGGGCCTCATGGATGGCCTATGTAGAACCCAAAAGCCACATGTTGTAGACTAAAACTCTGGATCTTCACCCTGTAACATAAATTGGGTCATGAGAACCATCCTTGGTGTACTAAAAATTCAATTGTGATACCACATCTCAGTCACATGCCAAAGCTTTCCTATGCATGTGATGCATTGTTGGATTTTCAAATGTGATATAACCACCACCCCCAAAAGTCCAAATTCTCATGACTTTTAAGGGAGGTTTTTTAATGATTAGCTTAAAAAGTACCTTTAGGGGGACTCGAACCCCCCCAAAAAAAATTCGTGACAATTGGACTTTTGAAGGCATATTTTTCACAACTGTCCCCACAATTCCAAATTCCCATAACTTTTGGGGGCTATTTTAAAACGACCGCCCCCAAAATCCAAATTATCATGCCATTTGGGGGTGACTTTGAAAAAACTGCCCGCAAAGGTTAAATTATTATGACTTTTAGGGATAGCTTTAAAAGAACTGCCACCAATAGTTCATTTATCGTTACTTTTGGGGAGTTTTTAAGAACCACCCCCAAAAGTCCTGAGAATTAGACTTTTGGGGTTTTTTCCTAAAACCGCCCCCAAAAGTTCAATTCTCATGATTTTTTTTTTTAGGGGGGGGGGGGGGGGGGGGAGGTTAAGAACTACCCCCAAAAGTTTGATTCTCAAGAGATTTTTTTTTTGGAGGGGGGGGGGGCTTTAAGAACCACCCCCAATGGCCTAAAAACACTTTTAGGGGCGGGGAAGGGGGTTAGGAACTGCCGCCAATGGCCTAAAAAAAATTTTAGGGGGAAGGGGGGTTTAAGAACCGCCCCAATGGCTAAAAAGAACTTTTAAGGGGAGAGGGGGGTTTAAGAACCACCCCCAATGGCCTAAAAAAACTTTTAGGGGAGGGGGGAGGTAGGCGCATTAGAAAAACTGCTGCAAGGTAAAATCGGCTTGAAAATGTTTTTAGGGGGGGTCTTTAAAAAAACCCCTCCAAAATTCATGAGAGTTGAACTTTTGGTGCCGGTTTTAAAAAAACCTCCCCCAAAAGTCTAACTCTCATGACTTATGGGGGGGATTTATAACAAAATCCCACAATAGTATAATTCTCATGACTTTTGGGGTGGTTTTTAAAACAACTACCCCCAACATTCTAATTCTCATGAATTTTGGGGGGGTTTCTAAAAACCACCCCCAAAAGTTTAATTCTCATGACTTGGGGGGGGCGGGGGGGGGTTAGAAAAACTTCCCCCAAAAGTCTAATTCTCATGAATTTTGTGGGGGTTCTAAAAACTGCCCCCGAAAGTCGAATTCTCGTGAATTTTGGGGGAGTTTTAAAACAACCGCCCCCAAAAGTCTAATTCTCATGAATTTTGGGGAGGTTCTGAAAACCGCCTTAAAAAAAACCTTTAGTGGGGGGTCTTTCTAACCCCCCCACCCCCCCCCCCCCCCCAAAAAAAAAAAAAAGTCCCGAGAATTGGAATTTTGGGGGTGGTTTAAAAGAAACCATCCCTGAAAGTCCAATTCTTAAGAGTTTTGGGGTGTTTTTTAAGAACCACCACCAAAGACATAAATTTTTTTTTGGGGGGGGGGTGTAGGAAAACCACCACAAGCGAAAACCGTGCCCAAAAGGGTATTTGTTCATGGTGTGTGAAGGAAAGAAAGATCACTCACATTGTTCCATTTATTTATGAGTATGGGGAAATGAACAGTAAAATCAACGTTATTTTACTAGGGTTTTAATGAGCATGAGAACAACCGTAAAAGTACTCAGAATCTTTTTCATGTTTTCACCATAGCACAAAAAAGAGAAAGAATTGATTATATATATGTGCTCATGGATCTGGTTTTGATGTCATTTAAAAGGTTGTAGGTGGAATCCATGAGATATGATCTAGATATCATTTATATGGTTGTATATGGAAACCTTCATATCTATTTTTTATGTTAATATGGTTGTAGGTGGAAGTCAATTGATCTAATTTTGAACATTGTTAATATGGTTGATTGTGGTGGTATGTAGATCTATTTATTTACATTATTTATGGTGTCTTGCATATATGATTATATTAAAGTTTAAATTTCTTTAAAAGATCTGATAGTTCATGTTTGAAATCATGTTAATGGATTTCTCATATCTGGTTTCATTTCATGCCCGCATCTACCTTGCATAGCATGTCTATTGGGGAATGATCTGCATTTGTATTCATGCATTTTATTTTTAAAGGTTTAATGTTTTATTTTAGTGGCTCTTTGGCATGTTGACCTATCCTTAGTTATCCTTATTTTGTTTTGCATTACCTTTATTCAACCTTCCCCTTGGGTTTCTTGGTGTCCTTGGCCCTGGATTTGTGGTTGGGGACATCACATTCTTGTTCTAAATAATATAAAAGTTTAGCTTTTATTATGAGTTAATTTCTTAGATCCAAGCATGTATAATGAATCCATGAATTGCCCCATTGGTCAACAAAAATAATTCTAAATTATGTCAATAATTTCGTTGTTTAAGAAAGGTTTCCCATTGTGTTGTTTCTTGTATGTAATTATGGAAAAAACATAGATATAAAATGGAATATGAAAGGATTAATGGGAATATATAAGGAAAATCCATTGTATGAGGCACTAAATAAATAAATCATTCATAATTTGTGGATGTCACTTTGATAATTGGAGAAGCTTCCACTGTAATTTTTGAAAGATTCAAAGGATTCCTTGACATCTACATTGATGCAGCAAAGGGAAATATTAATAAGGATAATACCAACATTTATGGATGGAATCTATCCAACTTTCTATTGAGTGAAATTGTCAGAATCCTTAAATTCACCCCTCTCCATCAATGGTATTCCTTCTTATACCTAGGTATCTCAATCCAAATCAAATATCCCAAATCAAATGATTGGAACAACACTCCAAAAATCCAAAAGAGGATGAACCAATGGGGATCTCATTGTTTGAATCCCATTGACCACCTCGTCCTCATCACTTTAATCCTCTTGTCCCTCCCCTTATACCACTAATCAATAATTTTGGCTCCATACGCAATTTTGTGTCCTTGTGGGAGTTATTACCTATCAGTGGTATTTGATTGTGAATTTAATTTAATTTTCCTGGGGTACGAAGAATACTCCAAGGCATACCGTGTGTATGATGAGGTAAACAAGAAGTTTGTTATTTCCAGAGATGTCATTTTTCTTGAGACTAATAAAAATGAACAATCTATTGAAAGACAGCTTGATCATTTGGAAAGT
>LPNX010151305.1:46913-57393 GCA_001517045.1 Pseudotsuga menziesii | reverse complement strand
TACAAGAACAAATATAGATCAGATGGCTCACTTGACAAGCACAAAGCGAGGCTTGTAGCAAAAGGCTATGCACGGAAGGAAGGAATTGACTATGAAGAAACATTCTCTCCTACAGCAAAATGGGATACCATCCATACCTTACTCTCTTTAGCTGCTCAGAAAGGGTGGAAAGTTCATCAGATGGATGTGAAGACTGCTTTCTTGAATGGAGACTTGAAAGAGAATGTCTTCATGTCCCAGCCAAAAGGCTTTGTTGTGAAAGGAAAAGAACAAAAGGTATGCAAGCTTGTCAAATCCTTGTATGGCCTAAAACAAGTGCCTCATGCATGGTATGAAAAGTTAACCGGGCATCTTTTGAAGTTAAATTTCAAACATTTTGATCTTGATGATGCAACATTGTTTATAAAGAAAGTTGGAAGATCTGTTGTGTATCTTGTGGTGTACGTAGATGATCTTTTGATGATAGGGAACAATGAGAGATATATAGTATCCATAAAGAAATATTTGAAAAAGATCTTTGAAATGACAGATATGGGACATCTCCACTATTACTTAGGAATTGAAGTCACTCAACATCCTAAGTACATATTCCTATCTCAGAAAAAATATGTTGGAGAACTACTAAACAAATTTTGCATGACAGAATGCAACCCTATAACTACTCCAATGGAACAAAAAATGAAGCTCACATCAAGCGAAGGAAAAGAATTTGAGGATGTGACCAAGTATCGACAACTTGTAGGAAGTCTTATTTACCTTGCAACAACTAGACCAGATATTTCTTATGTTGTTGGCATACTTTCAAGGTTCATGCATAAACCTTGTGAAGGACACTGGTCAGCTGCAAAAAGAGTTCTAAGATACTTGAAGGGGACTCAAGACGTTGGACTCAAGTACTCTAAAGTGGATGACTTCAAACTCATTAGGTACTCAGACTCAGATTTTGATGGTGATAAGGAGACAAGAGTATCAACTTCTGGATACACTATGAGTCTTGGATCAACAGCTGTCTCATGGAGATCACGCAAACAGTCAGTTCCAGTAGATTCAACAACAGAAGTAGAATATGTGGCTGCAGCTGAAGCAACGAAAGAAATAGTATGGTTGAGGAAAATACATGAAGATTTGCAAGAAAAACAAGAGAACTCCACTCCATTATTGATCGACAATACTTCTTCAATCAAGCTTGCTAAGAATCCTAGATTCCATGATCGAACCAAACACATCAACACAAAGTATCATTTGATTCTACATCATGTAGAGGCCAAGATAGTCCATCTTCGACATTGTTCCACAAATGATCAAATTGCAGACATCTTCACCAAAGCGCTTGGACGAGAAAAGTTTGAAAGATTCAGAACCATGCTCGGACTTACTAACACCCCTTCGGATTAAGGGGGGGATTGTTGAAATATAATCCGTCAGGATTATACGTAAGTGTAGATAATAGGAATATGAATAGTTGCATAGGAAGGTGAAAAGGCTGGTTCTCAACCGCCATATGAAATGTATAAATGTACGCATTAGCCATGAATAGAATTGAATCGAGAGTTATTACCTATCAAATGCATTGTCATTTTAATTGTAAAAGGGAACAAAATGGGACACACTGGTTATTGTGTCCACAACAAGATACAATGAGGTGTCAAACATTGTGAAATAGTCAATGATGAGTGCCAAGATGCAATGGGAAAAGTGTTAACAAAATGGGGAAGCATGGTACAAGGATTGGGAAACTAGAAACACCAAGAAAATTAAGGCAACCAAGGAAATAAATTATGATGAAAGCACAAATTGAAAAGGAAAAAGAAAATAATATCAATAGGAAGTTGATCGTGAAAGAAAGAAGGAAAATATTATTGAGGAGGTAGCCAAGGTAAGGGAATTATAGGAAATATTCTTCCAGTTGGAATTGAAACAATGTCCTAGTTTCAAATAGATTGGAAACAAAGTTTCTCACAAATCATCAATACACTCTCCAGGCAGTGTTACAATGGAAGAATATATAGTACAACAAAACCATAATGCCAAGAAGCAACAAGACAATTCCTACTTGACCTTGATCGTAGGACATGGAGTTCCTAGAACCTTTGTGCAATTTTAAATTTCAATTATTTCTATGTTATGTAAAAATCTTCTTTTAAAAAGATAGTTTGTTTAGTTGTATATCAACCATAGTTTTACTTATACAAAAGTCATTTTTTTTCCTGGGAAGAATAGAGTTAATTCTTGTCAGTATTGCAATACCTTTTTGGATAATATGTTGATATTTCATATTTTGTATCAAATGGATGAATGGTTAGGCCGCATCCCTTCTCCATTTTAGCATAATCTATATTTATTTTTCTTATTAAAAAATAGTCCAATACAATTGTTGGTACCTGCTACCTTGAGATATTCTACCTCATAGATGCTTCTTGATGTTGTAATTCCCAAGTTAATCCCAATCAATAGTATCTAAAGTTATGAATGGTTGGACTATAGTTACAATTACAATTCTTGATTAATCTCTTTAATTCCACATTTGATCTAGAAATTGGAGTGCCTAAATTACTTACAATTTTTTAATTATGAATCATATGATTTGATTTTATGTTTCTATAAGAAATTAAAATTGAAAAATTATTTTTTAATTATTTGTAGAAATTAATCAAGGCATTTATTAAAAAAAAAACATTCATATAAAATTACATGGAGACTATTTCCCTTGAACTTTGCATGGTAAAATCTCTCAAGTTTCACATCAAACACACTTTGCTTCCTTTCACACCTAGTATTTAAGTCTTATATCCATAATATTTGAAGTCACAACTTCTTCGTCTTCCCGGAAGACCCACATCATGTTTGGTTAATAATGTAATTTAAAATAACATGTGTGGGTGGGTGGGCGAGGGGCTCTAAGGCCTCTTTCTTTCTATTCATAACTCTTAAGGACTTAGATTTATCTACCAAACTTTAATATACTATTTTTTCTAAAAACACATGAAATATAATAAAAATCCATACAATTTTCTTTTAAAAATTGAGAATTTCAAGTTAAAACAATAATAACTTTTGTAAATAAAGTCTCCATCCATAATGTTAAAATAATTTATAAATAATCAATTTCTTAGGTTCATCTTCTCATCTTGAACCAGATCTTGTTTAAAATAATTGATAAATAATCAATTTCTTAGGTTGGTCTTCTCATCTTAAACAAGGGATCTAATTTATAAATAATCAATCTCTTAGGTTGATCTTCTCATCTTGAACAAGAGGTCTTGTTTAAAATAATCTATAAATAATTAATTTCTAAGATTGATCTTCTCATCTTGAAAAAGGGGTCTTGTTTTAAGATAAGATTGGGGCTTCATGATCACATACATTATATACTATTAATTTCTAAATAGTTATGTTTTTGTGCTTAAGAATTATCCTCAAATGTCCATCCCACTTAAGAAAAACAATTCTTTTACAATTTATCCGAAAGTGCACTCCTAATAGTGTTTAAAAATAAATCTCAAATAGGGGATCCATGGCATCCAACATAATGTTTCAAAAAACATTTAATTGGTCTTATCAATGTCATTATTTGGTATTTAGGTTTTAGTAGAAGAAATAAATTTTTAAAATAAAATATTTTTTATTTTTATATATTAAATTTATTAAAAGTAGTGTAAAAAAGTTTTTTTTTAAATATTAAATTTATATAATTTTTTAATATTTAATTATTATTTAATATTTTGTTAAATTAAATTAAAATTTTTTTTAAAATATTATATACAAATAATTAATATAATTTATTTATTTTACATATATATTTTAGTTAAAATGATAAAAGAATTGGTTACAAAAGGTGAAAAAATCATTATCCTAGTGACAAGTGAAGTTGTGTGCACATAAGGTCCGTGCCATGATTGATCACATTTTTCAAACTAGAATGAAGTCCAACAATGATGTTATAGATAACTTGTTTTGCAAGTTAAAGTCTTATAGATATGATTGTTTGTTATGGGTATGAGAGGAAGAACGATATGTAACAAGCCCCCCCTTCTAGAATATTAATTTCAGAAGTTGAGAATCACATGTATCCAAAATAGGAACCAATAATTTTGAAAGAAGATTACTTTTATGAGATCATTTGGTTATGGGTATTTGAAAATGTATTTTTAAATTTTTATTTAATTATTTTTCAATAATTTGACTAAACATTTTAGATACATTTTGTTTTAAGACAAGGTAGAGCATATTATTTTTTAAATTCTCTAATCAAAGTTTGGTTCCTTAAACCCTTTGCTTCACAATTCTGGCCTAGGCGAAGGTTCGAATCGAATCTAGCAACGCGGAGGACACCACTTCCTTTGGAAAGGCAGCGACGAGTTTCGAATCGAACATGGGATTCTGGTAATGCTGAAATCATACTTCATCCCATGCCAAACTTCAAAGCAAGATATTTATGTATGTAGGTATGATTATGTATGCTGTTCCAACATTAATTAAAAAAAATAATAATATGACAAGTGAAAAATACATACATATAAAGGAGTATAAAGGAGTTTATGTTGTTTAAGAAGAAGAAATTAAGTAACAATGTTGCCATTACTTGATTTTTGAATGTCATTTGTCATTACTCGATTTTTCCATCTTTCATGTGATTAGTCCAAATGTTTGCAATATTATGACGTTAGTCAAAATATTTGTAGTCTTTTGTCCTTTTACCATGTGCTACCTTGTGGATTTGTTGTATTCACACCATTAGTGGCATTGGTCTCTACATTACCTTTATGCTTGGTCTTTGAATTAATATGGGTATGCTTGAAGGGTCATGTAAGGATGGAATAGTTGAACCCAACTTAGGAGGGAGGGTATTAGAAATATTGAAATGGACACCATAACCTTGTTGTGGGCCAATAATTCCATATGCAAAGGCTCATTTGATGGCATGGGGCCCACACATAGTCCATGAGTCTTAAAGGAAAAACAATATGGATTCAATTTATCTATTTTGACCTTGGACCATGTCTAAACTTATTATAACCATACTTAATGTACTAAACTCAAAATATCCATCATATCTTGATCACATGACAATGATATCCTTTACAAGACATTTTTGTGGTGTCTAAGGGATACAATGATGTCTCATGAGCCGCATAGACAAAAACTATGGTATAATACCCTACATTTTTTCATTGAACCACATCATGGGCACCAAGAACCATGTATAGTGTTCTAATTAACTTCAAAACTAGAACCATATCCCACTTCCAATCCAAATATTCTCTATGGAGGGCCAAGACAGTAGAGGAAGAAGATCCAGAAATCGTGTTAAGAAGAAAACCAGGAGGCTTAATTTGTAGGTTGGAGCCAAATAACATAGAATGGATAATGAAGTTTCCAAGATCAGCCCAATTGATGAAGAATGCCGGATGGTTTGCCTTCTGTGAGAAATTACAAGGTTATCATTCACAGGTAACTATGCCTTTTATTAAAAACTATAAAGATGAAATGGTTCAGCTTAAAAGCTTAATAGTCAGGGTAAATGAAGATTCTATTGCTGAAGCAATAGATGTTCCGGCACAGGCAGAGAGATGGTTTAAACAACAGGATTTCCAAGGAGATTACAGTGAGTTTTTGATGCCAGGTTTTGAGAAATTAGATTGGAAAAATAGTATCCATGTGAGAAAAATAAAGCCAAGTTGGAAAATTCCTTTAGAGATGGTACAAAACTATATTACATGTGATGGCCGGTATGACAGGGTGCTTAAATTCCATGTAAGGTTGCTGATGCACCTTAGTGGAAGCTCACAGCTCAATCTCCCATTCTACTTATTAAAAAGCCTTCAAAATATTATTTCATGGGTTCAAGGCCATCCAGAGCATACTGCTCATTCAATCTATCATCAGGTTTTAATCGAACTATTGATTTTATCACAATTGTATAGGGAGGGACGAACCTAGGAAACTCTATTGACAGAGCTAGGGTTCCAAGAAAATGTTAAAGAGAAAGGAAAAAGAATTATGGAAGATTCGTACCAGCAAACAATAAGTCACAAAAAACAAATTGAAGCTACTGTAGAGGAAGGTAGGGGTTTTATAGAGAAACCAATTCAGGAAGGTTTGTGTCCTGAAACTTCATTCACAGATGAAAACCCTAAAAAATTAAGTGTTATGCTAAAAAATATAACCTCAAAAAATGAAACTCATAAACAGTTGTTGAAGTCAGAAAATAGGGATGTAAGGCCGAGAACTAGGTTAAGAAAGAAGTTGCAGACAAAGAAGAAATTAGCACATGAAGATTGCATGGAAATCATGATGATAGATGATGCTCTCAGTGAAGAAACTGTACATACTTATAAAGATCAGTATTGTTCTTCAGAGATTGAGAAGTTTATTGATGTTCAAGGAGTTGCAGGGTCAATACTAGAAGCTTTTTGCATAAACAAACAAGTTGATTTAGAGGATTGCTCAGCATCAAGGACTCTATAGGAAGAAGAAGTCCATATGAAAGAAGAAGACCTGGAATTATCTCCTGAACTAAACCAAGTCAAGAAGTCTTTGCAGACATACAAGGAGCAAACTAGGTATTTACAAAACATTAATGAAAAGTTGATGATAGCCGATAAAATACTTCGAGAAGATCTAGAGGATAAGGAGGAAGATTATCAAAAATTGCTGTCAATATCTAAAGATATTCTAAGGGAAAAAAGAACCATCCAGAAGCAGCTTGAACTCATCAAGGCTCAGAGTAAGGAGGATAACAAAGATGTTGAATTTGCCAGATTGCAAAAGTGGTCCCAGGTTTTAAGTGATTTAACTATATTAGCAGAGGCTTCTAAAAGTATTTAGATTTAGAGTTGTAATTTGATTTTGAAAGTAATTTTGTTTATTGACAAATGTCTCTTTTATATTACACTTGTACTCAAAGACTGTTTAAAGGGGATTGACTTCCCTATTTTTGAGAAGGCTCGATCCATAGAAGTAGGATCTTATAGTTACCTTAGAAAAACAAATATTTTGTATTCAAGGAAAGTCTCTATATGAGACAAGGGGTGGCAATTGGAGTTATGAAGATCCAATTTTGATAACTTTCTGTATGACATGAAATACTCTACATCTTCAATATAGGTTCTACCTTGATATGAGTATGATTATGATTTGTCTGTGTATCTTATGAATTGTGTTTCTTATGATTTATCTTGTATATGGTCAATTGAATCCCATTGCAATGATTCTTATGTTGAAATACAATTATCTTTTAAACTTTTAAAAAAACAGAGACAGTCTCATTTCATAATTTCATGATCATAGTTCCTTTGACATTGGATTTTGTATCTTGTTTTTATGTTATACAATTCTTTGATGATTGTGTGATTTTCCTATAGCTTTGATTACATACCAGCTCAGTCTTTATATTGATTTCATTGAATTATATTTTGAAAAATATTTCTTTAAGCTTGAACCCCTGTAGTCTAGGTTCAACTTTAGGGATAACACCATCAAATAAGAAATACTCAAGAATTGTTCCTTTAGGGAAATGTTCATATGGATACTAATCACAATTCCTTAATCATGGTGGAAATTTGTTTTAAATAAAAAATACCTCTTTGTACCCATATTAGTTATCCTGGACTCCCTCTTCTAAATCCAAAAGAATCCCTAATATGGAGACTGTGCATAAACTCAATACACTTAATTAGAGATCAACTCTCATAGATCCCAGGGAATGGAAACAAGAACAAAATATAGGTTGATCAAATCAATGGTTGACCTCATGTTGCTCTCAAAATGGAACTTTCCAACCTCCAAGAATGGATGGAAAGAAACCATGTTACCACTCTCTTAGATATTTTTGAGTGGGGAAAACATGGCCAGTGGAATTCTTGGAATTTTTCGATACTTCTACCGCATATCTGAACCTAATGGAGGTTTCTTGTTCAATAAGTAATAGGATGATCACCCCATCATCATCAAGACAATGACAGACGAGTAGGAGTTCACAGAGGGGTAATTTACATGGGTTCAAGTTACAACTACCTCCTTTAAGCTAAAAACCAGAGGCCAAAATATCACATATGTTCAACCATTTGGAAAGGTGCATAAACACATCTTGTTAAGGTATGTGCAAGCAAAGTGATGAAGTGTGTGTGTACATTCTAGAACTTGGTATAACTAAAATTTATTTATGGCAACTATGGTTGGATATAGCCATTAAAAATTATATCCCTTAAACCCATCACAAACATTGCACACTTCAATGTTGAGATGTAATAATTACTCGATTAGATGATGAAAATTTTGAACACCAGATACCAAACACCACACTCAAATCATCGACATTCACATAATAACATTTGTTTCCTAATCCCTTGGTAGATCCCTTCAAACCAATCCACGTGGTACTCGACATTCCAAAGCATCCTACCTGAGGTTTAGGGTCATCATTACCAAGACATGACAATCTGCAGGGAGGTGAAGGGAAAGAGGGAGGTGGTTATATATATATATATATATCATTGGGTGAGACATTATACCTTTAGGGAGAGAAACAAAATAAATCTAATGGACTATGGGGATGGGAATGATGTCATCATGTAGTCTGTGTTTAGGTCACATGAGTAGCTTGTTGAGAAATGGGAGTGTTTCAAGGTGATATCTATCATACATGATTCCTAGGTGGTATCTATCATATATGAAATTAAAATAGTTTTTGAATAATTTTGTATATAGTTCCTATCAATAGCAACTTAGTAGGTGACTTTACAATTGGTGGATTTTTAATTGTACAATTTTGTTGACACATTTTTCCATCTTTCATGTGATTAGTCCAAATGTTTCCAATATTATGACGTTAGTCAAAATATTTGTAGTATTTTTTCCTTTTACCATGTGCTACCTTGTGGATTTGTTGTATTCACACCATTAGTGACATTGGTCTCCACATTACTTTTATGCTTGGTCTTTGAATTAATATGGGTATGATTGAAGGGTCATGTAAGGATGGAATAGTTGAACCCAACTTAGGAGGAAGGGTATTAAAAATATTGAAATGGACACCATAACCTTGTTGTGGGCCAATAATTCCATATGCAAAGGCTCATTTGATGGCATGGGGCCCACACATAGTCCATGAGTCCTAAAGGAAAAATAATATGGATTCAATTTATCTATTTTGACCTTGGACCATGTCTAAACTTATTATAACCATACTTAATGTACTAAACTCAAAATATCCATCATATCTTAATCACATGACAATGATTCCCTTTACAAGACATTTTTGTGGTGTCTAAGGGATACAATGATGTCTCATGAGCTGCATAGACAAGCACTATGGTATAATACCCTAAATTGTTTCATTTAACCACATCATGGGTACCAAGAACAATGTCTAGTGTTCTAATTAACTTCAAAACTAGCACCATATCCCACTTCCAAGCCAAATATTCCCTATGGAGGGCCAATATGGTGGTTTGGGACCACACACATGTAACATATCTCCATAGTAAAGGGATATGGTGTAATTTGGTCCTATATTTTTCATTATACCATGGAGTGGTCCTCAAGTTCCATCCCTAATGTACCCCTCCTCAACTTGTTGTCCATATCTCACATGTAGGAAAATGATTCCCTACACAGGACCTATGCAATGATGTGGGTTACTAAGAAAAGAACAAGAGCACCATAGGAAAATGTTCTATACCAAAAACATGGGTTTTGTTCTCAAATGAAGGATTAGTGACCAAGAAGAATCCATAATGTGATGAATCTCAAAATAGCCACCATATCCTTATGACAGGAGAAAGGTGGACTAGGGCCTCATGGATGGCCTATGTAGAACCCAAAAGCCACATGTTATAGACAAACTTTGGATCTTCACCCTGTAACATAAATTGGGTCATGAGAACCATCCTTGGTGTACTAAACATTCAATTGTGATACCACATCTCAGTCACATTCCAAAGCTTTCCTATGCATGGGATATGTTGTTGGATTTTCAAATGTGATATAACCACCACCCCCAAAATTCCAAATTCTCATGACTTTCAAGGGATGTTTTTTAAATATTAGCTTGAAAAGGACCTTTAGGGGGACTCGAACTCCCCCCCTCCAGTCCCCCCTCAAAAAAAAATTCATTACAATTGGACTTTTGAAGGCGGATTTATCACAACCATCCCCACAATTCCAAATTCCCATAACTTTTGGGGGCTATTTTAAAACAACTACCCCCAAAATCCAAATTATCATGCCATTTGGGGGTGACTTTCAAAAAATTGCCCCCCAAGGTCAAATTATTATGACTTTTAGGCATAGCTTTAAAAGAACCACCACCAATAGTTCATTTATCGTTACTTTTGGGGGGGTTTTAAAAACTGTCAAAAAAATAACCATTAGGGGGTCTTTCCAAACCCCTCCCCCAAAAAAATGCCAACGAGACTTTTGGGATTTTTAAGAATCGGCCCCAAAAGTTTGGGAAATTAGACTTTTGGGGTTTTTTCTT
>LPNX010151305.1:5066-46256 GCA_001517045.1 Pseudotsuga menziesii | reverse complement strand
CTAAAACAACTTTTAGGGGAAGGGGGGGTTTAAGAACTGCCCCCAATGGCCTAAAAAAACTTTTAGGGGGAGGGGGGGCTTAAGAACCACCCCCAATGGCCTAAAACAACTTTTAGGGGGGAGGGGGGGTGTTAGAAAAACCACTGCAAGGTAAAACCAGCTTGAAAATGTCTTTAGGGGGGTCTCTTTAAAAAAACCCCTCCAAAAGTCATGAGAGTTGAACTTTTGGGGGCGGTTTTAAAGCAACCTCCCCCAAAAGTCTAACTCTCATGATGTATGGGGGGGATTTATAACAAATTTTCACAATAGTATAATTCTCATGACTTTTGGGGTGGTTTTTAAAACAACTACCCCCAACATTCTAATTCTCATGACTTTTGGGGGGTTTCTAAAAACCTCCCCCAAAAATCTAATTATCATGACTTAGGGGGGAGGGTTTAAAAAAACTGCACCCAAAAGTCTAATTATCATGATTATTATGTTTTGAAAACATTGTACATGTTCTTCGTCCCTCCATTGATTGCCACATGTCCAATGTTTATATGTGGAATAAAATTTCTCCACGTTTATGATGCAATTATTTGTCTGTCATGTCTTCCCAATCTCTTGTTTGTTGGTTTTTCCTTGTGTCCACTCGTTCTAATCAGCATTGCATTCCTGTCAACATTAACTTGGTGTTTTCTACAAGTATTCTATTTGTGTGTTTTGCAAGTCTTCATTTTATGAGTGCTCTATTGTTTGTGCACTTTTGAATGTGTCTGCACAGACGTGGCTTCTGAATGTCTCTATGAGAATAGAAGGTCTTAAGGACATAATTTGGGTGAGGACAATGGAAATGTTATTTTTACAAACTTATTCTAACCTCACCCTTATTATTATTATTATTATTATTATTATTTATCTAATTCCAATGTTTCTTTTTTAATTATTACAATGTCAGTAAAAGGGACATATTTTAAATTCAAATCTTTAGAAATGTGGTTTACAAGTGGGTTTTCTTCATTGGTGGACCATGTTGTTTCTAGATATTCTTCACTTCATCAGTTCCCATCATGTTCTTCGAGAATGTTTGCACTGGTTCTTGTGGGAGGATTTGCCTCATAATCTGGCGCTCAATGCTTTTGGGTTATAAGTTGCCTCAATGTTTTCCATAGAAGTTTACCTTACTCACATATTAAGGTATTGAATAGCACAACAACATCTACAACATTGTCCATGAGTTCATTTTTTGTCTCTGAATTGAGACATTGTCCATGAGTTCAATTTCTGTTTATGACATCTACACAAAAACATACTGAAAAACGTGTAAAACCATTGGGGAGTTTTTTCAGATTTCACTATCCATTACCATCACAATTTTCCACTATAAAATCATCACTTAAAACTTTTCACTACAAAATGGGAAAACCGTGGTTGCTACTTGCTACTACCAAAAACGATATGTTTCTCCATTGACATGAATTGATATGTATGACAATTTGTAGCATGACATATAGTTTTGGCCTCCTACTTCTTCTATGAATGCTGACACGCATGATTTCATAGTGCCAGGAAATCCAGTAGTTTCCAAGGTCCAGTGAAAACTCCATTGTTGCGTGAGTTGGACAAGGACCCAACTCTGCAACTGCAAATTTTTATTATGATATGTGAATTAAAAAACACTCCATTTTCTATAACAATAATATAATTAAGAGGAAGAATGCATCAAAAGAATCAGCGAATTTGTACAAATTAATCGTTCGGGAGTTGCTACCATTCATTATCACATATTCTACTTAGTTTTTTGGTTTCCTTGAGAAACTCAAGAATTGTATTTAAGGACATGACAAACAATATTGGAATGTACAGTTTCCTCACCAATCCTCCCATGGAAGAATTCTCTTGAATCTTCATCAAATGATCAGGGGAAGCATTGAATTAAAGAATAGTAGCTAGTCACCTTAAATCATTAAATCCTTCCAGGTGTTAGTGGTTGAGGATACTATGGATAGTAATTTATTACTAGATCTAGTGGTGGGTCTAGAAACCCATGAATATGATCCATTCACCCTTACCATTCTCCCTCAGAAAAGATGTTTGTCTCTTTCCTATTTCTTCAACATATGACTATATAAATACAAGTGACAATGAAATGTTGAACTTGTTATAATACACAAAGTTAGATAGGTGGGAACACATTCCCTTAACTTGTCATAAGAGTCAAAGTCCAATATATATAGCACACGAAATAAAGTATCAAAAAAATTAGCACTTGGGGGATTTAAGATTGATTCACTAGAAGATAAAATCTCTCTAATAAGATCCATCATATTCGATATTATTTTATTGTTTGTTGGAAGGTGGAAGGGAAATGGATTGTTTCCTACAAGTTTAGATGGTTATTAAAATGTTTATCTTGATAGATTGGAATTGTGATTCTTGTATGTCAAAGGTTGAAGGACTTTTCAAGTTGGCATGATATATTGGAACTGTTATTTCTGGTAAGTCAAAGGTTGAAGGAATTTTAACTTTTGCATATGGAGGATTTGTGATAATACACGTACATTAGTTGATTCCAATTTGAATATGTGATCATACTTGATCAACAGTATTATCATAGAATTATAATTAGTTTATTTCAATTGCTTAGTTTGATGGCGAATTGCTTGATAGAGCTAGAGCATGAGTCGTTCGGATTTGATATTGCTTGCTTAGATATTTCAAGTATGAAATTGTTTAGATATTGAATTGAAATTTGAAATAAATCATATATATATAGATATAGATATAGATATTACAATCTTTTTAAAATTCGACATGTGACAATTTTCACTCATTGTTTTGGAGCTGACATGTGCCACATTAACATGACAGACATGACAAATCTCATCTACTTTGGGTTGTAGAAAGTGCCTCTCAGTGCAACAAGAGATTTAGTGAGAAACAAGTCTTTGCTTAAAAGTAACAGCAACCGAGAAAATTAATAGTGTATATTTTTTGGGTGTAAAAAAAGACAAACCCAAATTATTCACCTTGCTTCAATGAGGTCATTGAATTGTTTTTCCTTTCTTCAAAATGTAACCCATCATATTCTCCCATTGAGAAACAGTATTTCATAGTTCCTCATATTAACTATGAAATTGAACGACAAATACCTGAAAGTTATATCTAATGTAGGTGGAAAGTATAGGACGAAAATGGAAATAACTGTGACTTATTATCTTCTTAAGAGATAACCCTTAAGAAGAATGAAAGTAATGAAAATAATAACTACCATGTTTCATGCATTATGTTAATTCCTGAACATAGAGTCGTTGGAGTATGTTATATGTGATTTCACTTTCCATGCTATTACAGTTTTCACAATCGAATTATATCACTCGTTACTCATCTAAGATAAACAAATTACATGAGAACAATATCAGTTATGTTCCGGAGACACCAAAATATTGAAGAAGAAGATGGTCATCCGAACAATTTTAGATGTGTTTCTTCATCTTTCAATCAGCACCACTACTTGCTACAAGATCTCCAAATCGATCGAACTCTATGAACCGAAATGATTTTATTCTGCATGTCCTCACTATTCATGTTAGTTGTCCCTCCACCCAACTCTATTTTTCCATGTGTCTTTCTCTCTTGCTATGTGTTTACCGTGCCTTTGAAGTTTCAATATTGAACATGAAACTGGCACCGTGAATAAGGATGTTTCAATTACGGACAACATCCATGAGACCACTGCTCAACTTCTTCATTGTCTACATGCTCCTTAGTACGGTGTTCAAAATTTCCACCACCTTTCCACACACAGACTGCGAAGCCAAAGTGAAGTTGCAAGTTTCCCTCCCAATCCTTCTCTCTGCTCCTTTATTAGAGCATATGATCGGGATTAAAGTTCTTTTTTCTTACATTAATTGTTATGTATGCAATTAATGGCTCTTGCAATTCCACTTCCATGAGAGGCGACGAGCAGTAGAGTGGATCTTGCCATTTATAAGCCAATCGAGGGATACAATATTCACGATGCATTCTGCCACATCAATACAAAACTCATCCCCTCCTTCAACAAGGAAAGAAACATAAAAGCGGTCATCCTTAGTAGTGTCAATGGATCCTAGGTAAGTATAGTATAAATAATAAATTCATGAGATTAACATAAAATTTCATACACTGAAAACATATTTGATATTTCTATATTTAGCTATTTTTTCATATATGGAAAGCGATATTGTCAGAGAAAGAGGATTCTAGAATTGTAGATGAATTGGGAAAGGATTAAGTATCGTCGAGAGTGAGGGTGGTGGAGAGGCGATGGTTTCAATTACGTTGTGAGGAGTACCGAGATGTATCATTTGTCCAGTTGAGGACTGGATACATTGTGAACCTTCATAAAATACATTCCACCAGAAAGAAGCAAGATCTTCTCGCATATAACTGACTTTCCATCTTAAAGGAATACTTTAAGCAGTTGAAATGGATTCGTTCCTATGCCTTTTATACGTCTCTGTATGACAAGTGGATTATGGGGTTGGGCATATGGGACAACATTGAATCTACATCATCTCTACTCAGAGTCAAATAGGAGTCTCGCATAGCCCTACTGGTATAGCATTGGACCTAAAATGCTCAAATACGAAGTGTGCAAGGTCATATTTGTGAGAAAATCCCTGCAACTGGACAAAACAAACTGATTTGTATCAATAAATGTGGGAGTAATTGTAATTAAATAAGTGAGGTAAAAGTAATACAAAAATTACCTCTTACCCATGTCGATCCGGTGATCAATCCTCTGCTGCTCAGACACGGGAAGTTGTTCCAACATGCTACTAGATTTTGTAGTTCCATGTACTGTTAGATCACACAAATTGACAAAAATCTAGATCAACGTGAAACAATAAGAATTGTTCCGCCGAAATCCGAAGGGTATTCTCACATTAAAGGTTCGCAAGTTCGATTTTGTAGATAACATATACTTTCTAAATGGGCGCGTTGTCGATGACCATTTTCACATAGTCATGTATGAATTGATGGGAAACATCAAGTATTAACTTAACTTAGTTATTATACCGATCTTTGGAAAAATGTCCCCCACCTAAGGTTTATGCATCTTCCTTGCACAAATTGTGAATTTGTAAATTGTAAGTTCTCACATTGGAGAAAACATTTTCCAAATATGTTCACAAGTTCTTTAGCCTCTTGCTTTCTATCAATTCTAGAGTTCCAAAAAATATTTTATGTAATTAGTCATATGGGAGAACGTCTTTCCTTTTTCTTTTCTTTTTTTATTGTAGAAATTCATAACAATATCAAATTTTCCTTGCTCACAAACTTTATCGATAACGGTGACATAGAGATTGTCATTTTGTATATTTCACATCCTATCATGTTATCAAAAAGTTTATGGCCAACAACATCTTGACTGTACTTATATCAGCCTTCCATAAATTGTTTATTTTTTATGTTACATGATTTATACATTTGTTATTTATTATCTTTTATATTCTTTTATATGGAAATTCTTTACTATATTCCCATCCTCTGGAAAGTTGGTTACTTTATCCCATTGAAACAATTGGGAATTTATGTAATTGAAAAATTTAACAACTGAGATATGGGTGCATCCATGGAGGTGGGTAAAAATGTTTGGCAACAGATTTTCGGCGAAATGCAAAAAGCGCACCCTCGATCGAGGTTTTAATACCTCGATCGAGGTTCTTTTAAACCCTTGAGCGAGCTCTTGTCAAACCCTCGATTGAGGTTTCGATACCTTGATCGAGGGTTTACCAAGAGCTCGATCCACAGGGGCTTCACTTGTTGACCAATATACTATCACGTTAGTTCATATTGTGGGTTTTAAAATTATCAAAAATCGAACCAATATATTGTAGGTATTGGGGGATGAGGGGTTTAAGCTAGGGTTGGGTAGGGTGGTTTATAAGGATTGAGCTATAAAAAGGGGTGGAGAGGAGGTTTTAAGTATTGGGAGGGGGTTTCAACAAAAAGACTTTGGATCAATATCTCTCAAAATTAAGGGTATTCTTTAATATCTCACGATCGCACGTGCTATGTGAGAGGTTCACTAAGTGAAGTCCCCATGGCTCGATCGAGGGTTAACTAAACCCTCGATTGAGGTAGTGACCTCGATCGAGCTACAGACCTCGATCGAGCTTCCTGTTTTTAAAAAATTATAAAAAAATCCACGCGCACCCACGGCCATAATCCAGTTCGCCACAAAAATCTTTCGATCAAGTACATACCTCAACCAAGCGTCCGCGTCCCCGAACATGTCGCCCGTGCAGCCGCGCCCCTGGAGACCTCGACCGACCAACCACACAAGCCACGCCCCCTTTCGCCAGAATGTTGGAGGAGAGAGGTAACCCTCCAAGCTTGTTTTTTGAAATAGAAATGAAATTTTAATTTTTTAATTAAGTTTTAAAATGTTAGGTTAAAAATGAAAAAAATCATTATTATAGATGTTTTTAAGTTATACATATTTTGACATTTTTTTATTTTAGTTTATTGAAAAATGTAGTTATGTATTTTATTTTTTTGAAGCTCAAACAAAAGCATGGATTTTTTTTTGAGGAAAGAAACACACACACACATATATATTTTTAACATATTTTGATTTTAATTTATTGAAAAATGTACTTATGTATTTTAGTTTCTTTTAAGCTCAAACAAAAGCATGGATTTTATTTTATTTTTTTCTAAAGAAATAAACATTTATAAATAAGTGTGTAAATTTAAAAACAAAACAAATTAAAAATTTAATAGAATTTTATGATTTAAATTTTTTTAAATAATATCAAATTAAAAAATTAATAGAAATTAATAATTTAAGATAAAATTATATTATTGATATTTTATAGAAAAATATATAGATTTATATTCAACATTTCGAAAATTATAAATTATAAATTTAGAATATTTTAAAATAATAGTAAATATATTACTAATAAAATATATAAATTTATACATTAAATTATGGAAAGTTGGAATTGTAATTTAATTTTTAAAAAATAGATGAAAATTTTTACATAATTATAATTTTAAAACTTAGTTTAAAATTATAAATATCTATAGGAATTAGTTTAAAATCCCTAGTATTTTTAATTCGTTTCCACCCCATCGAAAACTCATAAGCATTCCCTATAACCCGAAAAACCTTTAGTGACTAGAATTCAACTCGGATTTTAGGAAGCTTCACCCAAATAAGTACCACATGTCCATAATCTCGAATTGAACAAGAAATAAAGGAGTACTCAACACTATAAAAATAAATCATAACCCCGATCACACCACATATTCGATAGTCTTCTTCACACCACCTTCAAAGCAAAAACAAAAAACTCGTCAATCCATTTTGTTTTGTAAACATTTTGGTGGTTTTTTGAGTAAGAGTTTTTTACTCGTATCCATATATGGAGTTACTTGTACATTGATTTATTTACAAAAAATCATTTACTATGCCTTATTTCATGCAAATGCATCTCTACAGCGGGGATCTTCGGTTCGCTAAAGGCAAAGCACTGGCGGATCTGCGGCCATTCCTCGCCCCGTAGGTCAACAGAGGACTCGTAAGTATACGATTGTGCATGATGTACTATTTGTTGTTAGTTACATCAAATTAAATTTTTTCACATGTGTATATTTAATCATAAACTTGTATGTCTCTATTTTCACAGGTTCGCCTAGGCGTTCTATGTCGACATACGCTCTTGCTCGGGAGATGAGCGGCAACCACTATGGCAGCCACTCTGTGCATGTGAGTGATGAGGATGAGGATACTATTGGTGTCGGTGGGGAGGTTCCCCACGAGACAGGAACATTAAGTGCATATATATTTCTTTCAGTTTTCAGTACCTTTAATTTATGTTTCCATCTAACATTAAATGTTATCAGTACTAACATTTGTGTTTTCATCTAATTTTCAAATGCTACACAACATGGCGTCGACCCTCCTGAGGAAGCACCATGGGAGGATGATATCACACTACAAGACATTACCATGTAGCGTGCGTGCTTGCAAGAAAACATCAAGACCATTCCTAATAAATCTCCCTCATCACGTTCGATGCAGATGATGTTAGAGGCAATAGACAATCTACTGAAGGTCTACAAGTCGATCGGACCATTGAGTTCTCTGTGGGCCACTACATGCCATAGAAGAAGGGACGCTGTGAACGGTCCTGATGACTGGCCTGCAGTGAGAGATGCAACAGCTGGCCATGATGTGAAGGGAGTGTTATTTGATATCCCTCCTGATCGCGCCTCTGGTCAACCGCTTAGACTCAAGGATAAGCTAGAGGCTGCAACGCCTTATGTATATGACAGGTTCATTGGAGCGTGGGGCATGTTTCTCCACCATGACCAAGTCCCACTATACTTTGCAAAACATATCTATGCAGAGCTTGTTCTGGATATGCACCCAAATTACACTAGCACACCATCGAGCTTCTATGGTGTTGGTGGGGGATGCAGTCATGTGTGTCCTAGGGCTAGGAGAGACCCTGCAACTCAGCCAGAGCCAGAGCCATTGGTAAGTCACCCTTCTAGGACCATGCTTAGGGTCGATGATGTAGCTGCATCATCTCAGTTGGTGACTGAGGAGTGTGGTGCATTGGAGAGGTGACACTCATGATAATGCATTCTAGCATGATGGTTGTGCAAGAAGAGCGCTGCAGAGCACCCACTGCACCTGCAGAGCCTGAGTTACACTGGGTGGACGATGATGTTCTCAAACTTCTTGATCACAACTCAATGTTGCAGTATGCTATCATGGTGCGTGATGCATATTTTAGACTGCATCAGAGATGCAAGCCTCGACCAATGGGACATGTATATCTTTATTGTCATCATTTGATTGTCATCATTTGATTGCTATAATTGTCAGGTATATCTTTTTTTAACCAATATTTTGCTTTGTGTTAGACCTCCATCAGGAGTCCGATTTCATGGAGGTTCTGTTTGGCAGTGATGCATCTGTTCAAGGTCCTGTTGTAGTTTCATCCGCCCACATCGATGAGGTATGTGTTAACTGTCATCCTAAATTTGAATTTCTAAATGAAAGTCAATTGTTGAACACGCAATATTTTGGTCTGTTCCAACTTTCCTCATTTATCTTGTTCATATTGTAAAGGATAGAGGCAAGGGAATTGCACATGATTCTACACAGCCTCGCTCGAGTCCTACTCATGACATGCCAATCGATGAGGTACTAGTTATCACATGTTTGAATTGTTTGCATATTTATGTTCAGATTATAATTTACATGTTCAAATTGTAATTCTCAAGTTCAAATTGTAATTCATTAATATACCTATTTTCATGCCATGGAAACAGACATAGACACGGGCAGCTGCAGATGAGGGTGTTGAAGTTGCTGTGATGTTTACAGATGAGTGGGCTGCCACTCATCGATCGGGTCTCGATGAAGGATCGTCTCGACAAATACCCAGCCTCCCAGACCTGACACTCAACTCGAGTAAGGTGAGTTCATAGATCTGTGTCTCATATATATATTTAATTTTTTCTCAAATTTTGTACATGTAATTTAAATATGTGTTATGTAACTGACTTACAGAGTTCACAGTTTTAACTTCTGCAGTTCTCACATCTGGGAAATTTTCTGTTTGATGTGCATGACCAAGACCAGGGGCATAGTGCAGTTGGCAGTAGTTTCCATGATGGTCGATCTCTCAATCAATGGCGTAGGAGTGATTTGTAGACTGTTATTTGTGGATGTTATTATTTTGTACTTTAGTATCTTGTAGACTGTTATTTGTGGACTTTATGATTATCGATATATATATATATGTGGACTTTTTTTTGAACATGATGGTTTGTTAAATGTCTTAATTATTTGCAGTTATAGTTTAAATTTATTTATGTTTTACTTTATCTTAATGTTATTTTTAACAATCATTAATTTGTTTTACAGTCTTACAAAATTGTACAATTTACAAAGTTTACAAAATTTACAACTTTACAATGTAATATATACTAGGTGCAAATTACAACTACAATGTAAAATTTGATTTCATATTTCAGAAGAAATTTAGATTTGCTATGTATTTCAAAAGCATGGAAACTATGTCAATGTATCAACTTATATGTCATGGCATATAACTTTCATTCATCCATCCAATGGGTTATAGGAATGCATGTCTCCATAATACGATCATGGTCAGCTACTGACATATTCCATCTCTTTGGTTCACCCCTCTTCACCTTGATTTCAATGAGATCTATCCGAGTTGCCACCACCAAATGATTGTACTGACAAGATATATATTCAGGCATGAAATCTCAGTAAATAATATAGTCACCTTGTCTTCTCACTTTTTCAAAAAAGTGGCGCATCACAACTAGGTCACCAGCTTGGTATGTGAACTCTCCGTAGACATAGGGTTGCACCAACATGTTTTTGATTTGTGTGCACCACATCAAAAAGTATGCCACATGCTCAACATTTCTCAGTGGTGCAATTACAACAAATACATCACCTGCATCAAGATTTTCAAATATTAATCGGATGTGGCCCATTTGGATTAAGAGGGACATATTTCCATTGTTTGACATATATCGTTCACGCAATGATCAACCCCAAGTCCATTGGCATCAATGCAGAACTCACAGAAGCATGCATACTTCCTTGTTTCAATGGAAAATGTGTCTCCCATGTCTTTACTACGAACTGAATGTAGTTATCTCATGCCAGGTATGGTCTCACAATACCATGGAATGAATCTATTCACATTGCCAAGGGAAACATCCCAAAAAAACCTCCATTGAATAACAAACATCACACACACACACACACACACATATATAATACAAACACATTTATTAAATTCCAATTAAGTTGTTGGTTTTTCCTAGCTACGCACCGACATTACTTATTCATGACCTTGGTGACCCAAATTTTGTGTGCACCAATCAAGTACTTCTGCTGAGCACTTGAGTCAAGATGCACTATGACTCATTTGGTACCTCCGAAGTGTTCATTTCACGCATGCACCTGTGCCATCATGTTCACCCTTTCCGTGCCCTATTTCAAAAAAGCTCCAGGTGTGTCAAATTCTCGTGTCTTAGTGAAGACAACTCAACCAATAAAATGAGCATGCCAATTTGAACTGCCTTGCACATCCATCTGACCAAATCCAGTGTTCTATAAATGAAACCCCATTCTTTTTTAATGAATCATAAATCAACCCAAAGCAGTGTTGAACAAACAATGTGTCATGCTCACGATCATCACTGACATAAAAATGATATTCCTTGATCACATCGCGTGACTGAGGAGTGTTATCCCTACCATCAATGCTCGCCTGAGCATGTCTATACAATACATGTAGGAAGATGGACACCTGATCGGAGTGATAATACTCACTTTGTATCTTTCTCTGAGGAGCAAATGTGTAATTCTTAGCAAAGTATACCACCGATAGGATTGTGCCTGGCTCAAAAACCTCACGAGAATGCTTAAATTCTAAATCTTGCCACCTAGACCTATGGGATTGTTTAATGTATTTGTAAATTTGACTTTGAAACTTGTCCATGAAGTTTGAAATAGGAATATCATCCTCAATCAAGTCGATCCTCTTAGATGGAACATGTGAAGAAGATGATGGATTCATGGAGACATACTCATATCTCTTCCACTTAACTATGATACCTGACAATCTAGGGTGTGTTGGATTGATAGGAAAATTCCTATGGAACAATGCCAAATCACCACATTCATGGCATCTTATCCCACCTACACACCTTTTATTGAAAAACACATTTTCAGGATTCCTATTGCATCGTATCATAGAAATAAAATCTTGCACTGTGTGAGGAGCTAGTTCACCATCCCAATGTTTTTTGCAAAAATCCACAAATGTGTCATAGTATAAGTGGAATTCAACATGGTATCGATAACAACAAGTGTCCCGAATCATATTCGGCCTAATATACCACAGTTTCACTTTACTGAACATGGTAAATGAGATTTGGACAACGGGATTTGATTCTTTGAATTCCCTGAACAAAGCAACTCCTATCATCTCCATAACATGCTTGCAATGCTCCTTATAAATGCCTCTGCTAGAACGTTGTCGCAAGACATGTTTTCAATCTGGTATAGCATGAGAATGGTTGTCCCAATACTCTATCACCTTCTCTCTGATTCGCTCTTCCATTCTATCTTTATATGCTTCTCTGCATATACGAGCCCAACAAGCAGCTTCATCGTTTTCATCTATCTTTACCCTGAATTTTTGTGTATTTGTGCAGTGTTTTTCTTGAAATGTGGAGCAACTTTGACATTGTTGTGACCATTTGATTTATTGAGGTGCTTCGTGCCACAATAGCAGTTGTAATTTCCCTAAGAGTAGCGCCGATATCATTTTGTCTTGACTTTCCAAATCCAGATAGTGAAGTTGTTACATTTTTTGTTACATTCTCACATGCATTTTTATTTTTAACATCCTTAAAACCCAACAAATTTGTGGCATGTTTCAATTTTTTGTGTTTTATCAATCCATGTAGGATTTGAGCTTGTGTAATCACTGATTTCTATTCAAAGTACAACTTTATTATGTTACTAACATGCTATCTTATTGTCCGATCATTGGTCGGGTTCCCAATCTCTTCTTGAGTGGCATCATCCAACCCTCTTAAACAATTAGCAGCCATTCCAACGTCATTGAAGCTCCCAATTAATCTTGAGAAATAAAAGGGTGAATGATCTTGTGATGGTTGGCCAAGATCTAGCAATAAACAAATACAAACTCAAAAATAAAGTTACAAGCTCAAGAATAAATATAAATAAATGCAAGCTCAATAATAACATTTTATTTTACTTATCATATTGCCATTGTTAGTTAAAAAAATAGCAAATAAATTATACAAGATTGAATAACATTTTATTTTAAGTTTATCATATTACCATTGTTTGTTAACAAATTAACAAATAAATGCAAACAGTGGTGGTTGTAGTAGTAACTGGAGATGAATATGGACCCTAGTTTAAATCAGCTTCCTAATGGTTAAAAGCTAGTCACTTGGCGAGCAAGGTTGTCTCAGGCTTGAGTATTGGGGTAGTACCCCTCACTTCACGGCGTAGGTAAAACTGCTAACCGCTTGGCCACAGACGACAACTCTTTGGTTTTCCTCACAGGTGGGAATCTAGTCAATCCGGTAGGGGTCGTTTCCCTTTTTGCTTGGTAGGTCCTCTCATTGGCTAGCTACTTCGGGGTTCTTGTGGTACTCCTCATAATGAGTTTTAGGACAAAGCCCAAGTACTTCCCACAGTCATTGCGGATGAGACTTATGTCCCAATCCGTATGTTATTAAGTAAATTAGGTTATTAAGTATGATTCCTAGTCATTTGTACAAGATTGAAATGTAATGTAATTGTAACTGTAATGTGATTGTAATTGTAATTGTAATGTAATTATTGTTGATGTATTTGTAACTTCGGAATGTATTCATCTATGTATCTTATGTATTGTAACCCGATGTTTATTTCGGGATGTATCTATTATGTAATTGAGCCATGTTGTCATGCCCCGATGTTCTGATCAAGAGAATCAATTATGTAAACAAGTCATGTCAAGTCATAGTGGGTAACCCTCCGATTGTCTAAGGGTTAAAGTCCTCGCAGTTCCAGGGCACTAGGGTTATTAGACTCTCCTAGTATAGGTCGGCCCTAGTAGGGTTTTAGTCATGTCGGGATTAGTATAAATAGAGATTTGGGGTCTCTATTTAGAAGACATCACTCACACACTCAAGTGTAGCACATAGTTGAGGAAGGAGAAGACACTGGGGAAAGAAAAGAAGAAGATTACTATTGTCGGGAGTGCATCTTACTATTTTGGGGTTTTACATCTTGTGATAATTCTATCTCTGAGGAAGTTGCGGGGTTTTCTCCATTTATGGTTTCCCCGATGAAAAACACTGCGTTCTTTGTCTCTTGTGTTTGATTGCTGTACTTGTTGTTCTCTTAGTAAAGATCCTAACATAATGCTAGATTAATGTTGAAAAACTAACATCGTATCAGAGCTAACCTAAGAAGAAGACACTCTGCAACTGTGGGAACTAGGGATTCCTATTTTGTGGATCTTCCTCCACAGATTTTCAGCAAAAGTAAGGTGGAACAACTCTCCTCCTTAGGGCGCATCTTTCTGTCGAAGCAGAATCCAATTCTGAGGTTTTTCAGTTTTGGACCTGTCACTGTTGTTGGAAATTAGGGATTTTCACAGAAGAGGATTTTTTTAGTGAGCCCAGTCCTGGATTGATCTCCTCCCCAAAATCGAAGTTAGGGACAAATTGGAAGGCATTTGGGTGGACAGAACTCCAGAAAAGCAAAACCCTAATTTGCTCCTAAACCAACTCTGTAGGATTTCAGCTCAAGTTTCAGATCCGACATCTTGAACCTGGTAAGATCTAAAATATTTTGTATTTCCATTTGAGGTTCTCAGTTAAGATGTCTCATCATACCAAGCTTGATGAAAATCTTGAGGGAGCTAATAACTTCTGAGCCTGGAAGTATAGGATCTCCCTGGTCCTGGAAGAAAATGAGTTAGACTCCTACATCCATGAGGAGGTTCTAGTTCCAGAGGGAGATGAGGCAAAGGCCTTACATAATAAGAAGATGGTTATGGGAAAGAGGATCATTGCTGATTCCATCAAGGATCACCTTATCCCATAGGTGTCCTCTCTCAAGACACCTAAAGCTATGTTTGATGCCCTAACCAAATTGTTTGAAGGGAAGAACATAAACCAGAAGATGACCCTGAGAAACCAACTGAAGAATGTGAAGATTCAAAATGTAGAAACAAACCAGTCTTACTTCACAAGATTTTCTCAGATCAAATAGCAACTAGAAGTAGTTGATGAAGAACTGGAAAATGCAAAGATTGTAATGAATAATTTGAATGGCCTTCCTAGGTCATGGGGTTCTTTCATCCAAGGAATCTGTGCTAGAAAGAAGTTAGTCAAGTTCAGCAGACTATGGGAAGAGTGCTCTCAATAAGAAGCTCGGATAGAAGCTCGAGAAGAGAAGATGGGAAGTGAAGACCAAGCTCTCATGGTACACTCCAAGTCTCACTCCAAGTCAAACAAAAGAATACCTCATAGCTCCAGAGGTAAGCACTCTCACAAAGAAAACACTAGAAAAGATGTATCTAGGATCATATGCTATACATGTGATGAAGTAGGACACTATGCAAGGAATTGTCCTAACAAACTGAAGATAATGAAGAAGAGCAACAAAAGAAGACATCATGCTCATGCTGCAGAGGATGATGAACCATCTAGGAAGTGATCCAGATATGAAAGTGAAAATTCTTCAAGCGAGGATGAATATGTTCTGATATCCTCTCTCACAGGTAAAATTACTCATGGAAGTGATGATTGGCTTATAGACAGTGGGGCTTCCAAACATATGACTGGATTCAAGGAATCCTTTGTGACAGTATCAGAACATGAATCACCTCACAAGGTAAAGCTAGGAGATGACTACCAATATCCAATAAAAGGTAGTGGGGAATCTTCCTATAAATTAGACTCTGGAAAATATCTAACAATGAAAGAAGTATTGTTTGTTCCATGACTCAATAAGAACCTTCTCTCCATATCAGCATTAGATGCAAAAGGAATGTGGGTTGCATTCATAGATGGTCAAGTCATCATGTGGCCAAACGGAAAGACTATCGATGATGCGGTAGTGATTGGAGAACAAGAAGGAGGATTGTACAAATTAAAGGGCCATCTAGAACAAGCCTTGGTCCATGACACAGTAGAGCCAAGTGAACTTTGGCATAGAAGGCTTGCACATGTGCATTACAAAGCACTACCTATTGCAAGCAAAGCTGTCGAAGGTCTTCCAGAAATCCAAGCAAAACATGATGGGGTCTGCAAAGGATGTGCAAAAGGAAAGAATACAAAGAAGACATTTATAAGCAATGAAAGCAAAGCAAAAGGAATCTTGGAAATCATCCACTCCGATGTATGTAGTCCTATGTCATCAAACTCTCTAAGTGGGTATGCATATTATGTTTCTTTTATTGATGAATTTTCTAGGAAGACATGGGTTTACTTCATGAAGAACAAAGATGAAGTATTCAGTAAGTTCAAGGAATTCAAAGCCTTGATCGAGAACCATACTGAAAAGAAGATCAAGACCATTCGATCAGATAATGGCGGAGAATTCACTTCAAATGAATTCAAAGAGCTATGCAAAGAATCAGGGGTTAAGAGGGATTTTTCCACTCCTTATAATCCACAACAGAATGGGATTGTGGAATGGAAGAACAGAATTATCATGGAATCTATAAAGGCAATGTTTCATGATCAAGACCTTCCTATGCATCTTTGGGCAGAAGCTGCCAGAACAACGGTGTATGTACAGAATCGTACTCCACATAGAGTACTCAAGAACAAGACTCCTGAAGAAGTCTTCTCTGGCAAGAAAGCAGAAGTCAGCCATCTTAGAATATTCGGTTGTCCTATGTACATCCACATTCCAAAAGAGAAGAGGACTAAATTAGATCCTTCAGGAAAGAAGGGTATATTTGTGGGATACTCTGAAAGCTCGAAGGCTTATAGAATATATTTCCCAGGATACAAGAAGATTGACATCAGCAGGGATGTGACATTTGATGAAGACAAAGCTTACAACAAATCCATAAAGAGACCTGCTGAAGAACCTGAAGAAGCAGAAGCACCCAGAATTCATGATACAATGATGAATGAAGAAACTCGAGAAGAAGATCGAGAATTTGAAGAACCACAAAGAACTGTAGATCCACCTCTAGAGAAGAATCCTCATAAGAGGAAACCTGGTTGGGTACGAGAACTTATCCAAGGTGTGGAAAGATATGGGGCTCTAGAAGAGAATCATAGAGAAAGAAAGAGGACCAGATCCTGTTCCGGGTATGTAAGTTTACTATGTGATTTCATTGATAAAGAAACTTCTAGTTATGAAGAAGTGGCAAAACGGAAAGAATGGAAGGATGCTATGATTGAAGAGTAGCAATCGATCATGAAGAATGATGTTTGGGATGTTGTCCCAAGGCTAGACAGGAATTTAGTTGTAACTTCCAAATAGATCTACAAGATCAAACATGCTGCAGATGGTAGCATTGAAAAATATAAGGCAAGATTTGTAGCTCGAGGTTTCTCTCAGAAAGAGGGAATAGACTATGAAGAAACATTTGCACCTGTAGCCAGATACACTTCCATCAGAGCCATGCTTTCTCTGGCTACAGTGATGAAATGGAAGATACACTAGATGGATGTCAAGACTGCTTTCTTAAATGGTGTAGTGGAAGAGGAAGTGTATGTAGAACATCCACTTAGCTTTGAGACACATGACAGGGAGTCTCATGTATGCAGATTGAAGAAATCCTTGTACGGTTTGAAACAAGCACCCAGGACATGGTACGGAAGAATTGATAGCTTTCTATCCAGTTTGGGATTTACCAAAAGTAAAGAATATTCCAACCTTTACTACAAGGTTGAAGATGGCAACCCGGTGATGCTTCTACTATATGTAGATGATCTGTTTGTGACAGGTATGGATGGGTTGATTACTGATATGAAGAGAAAGCTTGTTGTCGAGTTCAAGATGAAGGACTTGGGTATGATGCATTATTTTCTAGGTATGGAGGTGTGGCAGAGTGCGGATGGAATCCTCCCTAGACAAGGGAAGTATGCAGTAGAGATCCTGAAGAGGTTTGGGATGATGGACTGCAAGACTATGGACACACCTATGGCATCAAACCTGAAGATATTGAGTGATGCTTCATTAGAGTCGGTTTATGCTACAATGTATCATCAAATGATTGGATCATTGATGTACCTAACGAACATGAGACCAGACATTTTCTTTGCTGTGAACACCTTGAGCTAGCTCTTGACATATCCAAGAAATGTTCACTTGATTGCTGCAAATCATTTTCTGAGATACCTGAGGGGTACATTTGATTATGGGCTCAAGTACGAAGCGAATCAGAAGATTAACCTAGAGGGTTATGTTGATTCAGATTGGGCAGGCAGTCCCATCGATAGGAAGAGCACTTTAGAGTGTTGCTTCAGTATAGGATCAGGTATGATCTCCTGGTTTAGCAGGAAGAAATCCTTTGTGGCACTAAGTACAGCTGAAGCAGAGTATGTCGTAGCTTGTTCAGCTAGTTGTGAGGTAGTATGGTTGCGGAAGCTACTATTTGATTTATTTGATCTCCAGATGGATGCTACTTGTATACATTGTGACAACCAGAGTTGCGTGAAGTTGTCAAAGAATCCAGTGTTCCAATACAAGTTGAAGCACATCGAGATCAAGTATCACTATATCAGGGATATGGTGCAGAGAGGAGCAATGAAGCTCCAGTATGTAGCGATAGAGGAATAGATAGTTGATGTGTTAACCAAGCCATTGGCCAGAGTGAAGTTCAAGTAATTCAGGGAGAAGCTTGGTGTTCTCGAGATCGAGGTTTCCTCCAAGGGAAAGTAATGAGTCCCAAAGCCATTCTGACGAGCAGGTTAGATGTAAGGGCTGAGCCATTTTGTCATGGTGAGAGGATTCAGTTCCTTCCATGTCAAATATGAGTGCTAAGATCCAAATCCATTCTGACGAGTAGGTCAGATGTAAGGGCTGAGCCATTCTGTCATGGTGAGAGGATTCAGTTCCTTCCATGTCAGATATGAGTGCTGGCCATTCTGTTGAGTAGGATAGATGTAAGGGAAACTACCACTCTCCGGGAGATTTGAGGCACCTGGTCCATTACTATGTAGCTCAGTCTGGGACTAGGGGCCATTCTGTCATGGTGAGAGGATTTAGTTCCTTCCATGTCAGATGTGAGTGCAGGCCATTCTAGTGAGGGTGTAGGACTTGTTTCCTACCAGGTCAGATATACAGGAAACTACCATTCTCTAGGAGAATGGAGGCACCGGGTCCATTACCAGGTATCTTAGTCTAGGACTGGGGGCCATTCTGTCATGGTGAGAGGATTCAGTTCCTTCCAGGTCAAATGTGAGTGCAAGCCTTTCTAGCGAGGGTGGAGGACTTGTTTCCTTCTAGGTCAGATATAAGTGCTGAAGCTTTTTCACAGATGTTAGTGATGTGATTTCCTATCATGCTGGTGAATGTGAGTGCTGGGATTTTCTGATGTGAATTTAGGTTACTACATGATCAGATGTGAGTGTTTGGCATGCCTTTCTAACAAGTAGGTCAAATGTAAGTGCTAGGCGAAGACCTACCTGATGGATAGGCCTACAACCAACATGAAAGAAGGCTGGATCTATAGAACTTCCTATGACGAGATAGCACAAATGATGATGACCAGATGAGATCCAAATCAAGCTATGATCCAGATCGAGTGATGATCCAGATCCAGCAGTGATGATCTAGATCCAGTCCAGTGATGATGATCCAGATAAAGTGATGATCTAGATCCAATCCAGTGATGATGATCCGGATCGAGTGATGATCCAGATCCAGTGATGTTGATCCAGATTGAGAGATGATCCAGATCCAGTGATGATGATCCAAATCGAGAGATGATCCAGATTCGAAGAATGAAGATGACTTGAAGACTCAAAAGACTTGAGATGTAGATGAAGAGATGATCTAGTTGATACAGAGAAGAAGAATAGTGCTGAAAATTGTGTCGAAAGAATACCTTCCTAGTTAAGAGGGAGTGTTGATGTATATGTAACTTCAGAATGTATTCATCTATGTATCTTATGTATCGTAACCCGATGTTTATTTCGGGATGTATCTATTATGTAATTGAGTCATGTTGTCATGCCCCGATGTTTCGATCGAGAGAATCAATAATGTAAACAAGTCATGTCAAGTCATAGTGGGTAACCCTTCGATTGTCTAAGGGTTAAAGTCCCCGCAGTTCTGAGGAACTAGGGTTATTAGAATCTCCTAGTAGAGGTCAGCCCTAGTAGGGTTTTAGTCATGTCAGGATTAGTATAAATAGAGAGCTGGGGTCTCTATTTAGAAGACATCACTCACACACTCAAGTGTAGCGCATAGTTGAGGAAGGAGAAGACACTGGGGCTAGACAAGAAGAAGATTACTGCTGTCGGGAGTGCATCTTAATGTTTTGGTGTTTTACATCTTGTGTTGATTCTATCTCTGAGGAAGTTGCAGGGTTTTCTCTATTTATGGTTTCCCCGATGAAAAACACTATGTTCATTGTCTCTTGTGTTTGATTGTTGTACTTGTTGTTCTCTCAGTAAAGATCCTAACATAATGCTAGCTTAATGTTGAAAAACTAACAATTATCATCATTATCATATACTAGAATACAATTATGTTCAAGTTTATATTAATACCCTTGATTCACTTGGTTGATGTTATAGTCTCATAGGTATATTTGGTTTCAACTAGGATGTTGAAATCTTATCGGTTTATACAATTAGAATCATTTTTTCTTATATATTTTTCTACTAGAGTTAATATGTTACATAAGGAAATTGATTTCTGTTTAGATTAACTATGCAATATCTTATTGACATGGTCTATGCATTTCTTTGAGAACATTGTTAAATAATCCATGCATATTAATGTGCTTCTATGAGATTGTATTGCGAAGTAGAATCCAATAGAGTGTCAACCTTGCTCTTCATGATATGGATGTTGATATCAAAGAGTTGTGTCATCTCCTTCTCTTCCTTGTGATGAAGGCTACTTAGATTCACCTCCTTCTGCACTGGAGTACAGCAAATACTCTTATACACATGTCTAATATTATATCTACCTCTTTGCTTGAATATGTTATGTAATGTAATTTGTAAAATTGTAATTTGAACACTATGAAAATGTTCATTTATATGTGAATATGAAATCAAAATTGTACACATTTAAAATTAAAATTATACACATTCAAAATTAAAATTGTAATTGTTTAATGTAATTAGAGATCATCATTATTATTTAATATAACATGCAAATGAAAATGTTCATATACATGAATATGAAATTAAATCAATATTAAAATTGTAGTGTAATTGTAAAATTGTAATGTAATGTAATGATGTAATTATTGTAATTGTAAATGGAATGTAATAATGTAATGATTGTAATTTAATGTAATTGTAAATTTGTAATTGTAATTGTAATGTTATCTTGTCAATGTAATTGTAATGTATGTTGCCGCCTTTCACACACCTAGGGGGGATGTGCCAGAAATATTCAAGCCACTCGGTGTGTCCTTGGGAGAAAGTCTCGAGTCAAGGTTGTCACCTTGTTCTTGACTCCTCCATTTAGGCTCAACTCATAACGAAGCCAAGGGGGTAGACCCTATTAAGTTACTAAGGAAAAATTATTTATTATGATGATGGTATTAAAGAGTAATTTTTTTAGGAGTTTTGATTTAACAATTGTAAACAACAAATAACATGATGAGATAATCACAAGTAAGCACGAAATGACACCCAATCACATATAGATTGAAAGAAATAAACAGTTGACCAATGCCTTGAAAATGGAGTCAAAAAATAATTAAGAGTGTTTGTAAGTGTTGGAATGAATGTTGTGTAATTGTATCTTGGTACATTTTAAATTAATGTGAAAAGATGAGTAAATTAAGTTAAGCAAGGGGACTCTAGATATACCCAGGGGGTACTTGGAGTTTGTCCAAAACTAAACCTTCACGGCTACCCACAAGGAATATGTGGGCTGAATAGAGTCTCTGAGACTATTTTTCATAATGCACTCAAAGGTGTAACAAAGATTAGTGCCTCGAGGTCACTTTTCAGGAGTTCCCGCTTCCTTTGGGTATTTTGCCACCGTTTACGGTTTGATGGAGGCATTGGATTTTCGCCTGATGGTGGTTGATTAGGAAAGATGGAGACTAATTAAACTAGTCACTCACATTGCTTTTGATGTAGCTTGACTGATCAGACAAACCGCAGCCAATTGCAGAGCATACAGACCTAAATCTTGTCAATTTTAGTAAATTTTAAGGGCGTATTCTTCTTAAAAAGAAGACCCTCCAGGAATCTCTTTCAGTCCAAGTGGAACTCAATCGGGAAATCAAGGAGGGGTTAATTTTACCACTTGCATGTGAAAAAATAACAATGATAGTGGAATCAGAGATACACAACACCGGTTTTCTAATTAGTCCTACCATGCATCTCTTTCCCCTTTTAGGTTAATTGGGAAGCCATGGGGTTAGTATGATTACTTTGAATTAAAAATATGGAATAATGAAAAATGTTATCAAATTATACAATCCTGTATAACAAGACTAAGCTAGAGCAAAAATGGGAAAAATTGCAAAAAACTGAAACGGACGCGGATCCCCCCCTAGGGGGATGGGGAGTGGGCTCGAAAGAGCCTACTCAAACAAATTATTTTTATTATTATTGGTTACAGTATCAGAAAACTAAATTATGCACTTTTTTCCTTGTTATCTGGGATCCAAAGGCTTACAACAAGCTTGTAACAAGCTAAACTAAAATCATAGCGGTGGGAGAAGCCTCCGGGAAGCTCTGGTTCGCCCAAGAGTCGCAAAACAGGCAGAGTATCCTTCTCTTTTCTGTTAAAAATGCTAAAAAATAGCGAGAAATTAAAATCAAATGTGACCAAAAACACTTTAAAAGTGTTTTGGGTCACCACATTCGTTACCAAAAAAAACTAAGTAAAAAATTGTTAAAAGTGGTTAATCTAGTTTTGCAAAAAGGAACCAAGGAAAGTAGGCTTTCCTTAGGATCTTGGCTTGTTTTTCGGGCATCCAATGAGATATGCACTTTTCTTGCAGAATTTAAATCTTTAAAGAACGAAAAAAGAAACTACCTTATGAGCAAGCTTTAGATCTATGATTTAACTACTTGCGAAAAATGAAATTTCTACACTTAGATCTATCTTTATGAAATGATATTCTTTATGAAATTACAGATATAAGCAACAAGAATCTCATGAACTAGATATAAAAATATATAATCAATTCTTAGAACTAGATCTGATCATAAGAGGAAGTAACAGGTAACCGGAAGATTGATTTTAATAGAAAGGAGGAAGAGAAGGGAAAAGGCCCGTTGTTGGATGGATCTGCAATGGAAACTTGATTGTGGAATACTGAGGGGCAATGCCTTCACAAAAATGTTGGATGTAAAGTGGAGTCAAACTAGATCCATGGCTTGTCCAATCCTTGCTACCTGAAAGCTAAGCACACAATCCTGCATGAAACCTCATGAGATCTGGATATATATATGAAAAAGAGACAAGAATTGCATGCAAATAAACTTATTAAACATGTATAATCTAGATCTTCAAACATATATGCTATGAGATGCAAAAAAACAAGTAACCTTACTTGCCCAACTATACTCCTATTGATTCAGTTGAATTATTCAAGCCAGACAGGGTTCAGATGCAGAAATTGAGAGAAAACCCGGCAACATCAATAGCCGCAAGAAAATGCTTAATCCACACACATGAAAGCATTACACCATTTGGACTCCAAAGCTTATTTATTCCAACAATCAAAATATTACAATAGTATTACAATATCAAGCCCTTCAATCTAACACTAACTATCTTAGAAGAGGAAAATTGAGCTTTATTTATAGCAAAAACAGGAAATCTATCTAAGGGGGGTGCAATTCCCAAGGAGAGAGAGACTGCAGCTACATGTGGAGTCAGTCTAGGCTTGATCTGTGTCTAATTGAGCCTGATCTAAGTCTCACTGAGTGCAACTGTCAATTGGAGAGATGATCTAACTAACACATCAACCTGCTAACTGAAGCATCCACCAAAATTCATCCAGATGACCCCACACATGTGGAGGAGAGAGAAAGGGTGCAATTCCCAAGATTGCATGAAATAATGTACTCTTTGTTTAGCCCAGATCAACTCCTTATGTCAAGGAATGGTACGATCCAGTCAATCGCAAGCCAATGAGTCTGATTTCAGTCAAATCGGAGCAAATCCCAATGATTTAGGATTTGGGGTTTTCTCCATTATTTAATTAATTAAAATAATCAATATTTGATTTTTAGGGATTTTTTACCTGAGTGATGGAAAAATCACTCAAAACTTAGAAAAAGTGGGTTTATGGGTTTACATGGTTCTCTTAGCTTGAAAATGAGCACCCCCATGACTGAAACTAATTTCTGAGCCCACTTTTATTACGAAACCAATTTTTCCAATTAGACTATTAAAAAATAGCCTAAGTTTTGTGGAAAATTTTAAAATTAGAAAAACTTTAAAAATTAAAAAAACAAAAACCTAGGGGGACTTAGACATGTTCATATGACTTGAGCATAATGCATAGCATGTTTATACATTGACACATAGACTCTAATAATCTCAGTAAACCTAAATGCCAAGCCAGCCACCCCAACTTTGGAGGTATTGAGTGAAAAACTCAAAAATTATTAGGCGTTTATTCAACAACCAATAATAACCAAGGGAAAAAACACCATGAGCTGATCGGATTGAAAAATAAAGTCTAAGAGGCCAAGTCTTTTACAGACACTATCATGCTAGAAAATTTTATTACAACTCCCCTACGGGGTATGAACATGTGATATAGTACAACAAGCACTTACTAGAAGCACTTCTAAATGTCTTCTGAAGTCCAAACAAATCATCTTTGTCTGGTTCACTAGGATAACTTGATAAAAAACCACTAAGTACAACTTAGGTGGTAACATCTAGCTCCAACTATAGGACGTGTGCTCGATCTGGTCGCAGGGAAAGGAGAGGATACGAGAACTCCAGAATCTCTGGTTTATACACCATGTAAAAACATCTCAACTTGAGAAGAAAACCTCAGTAGCACAAGCTTTATATAAAATCCAAATGAACCATTAAGCTGATTTATTTAGACAAAATAAATGTAACTAACTAATGAAATAAAAGTTTTCTTATAGCTAAGTACAAAACTGAAATATAGAAAGTAAATGCTCTCTTTTAAGGAGCTTAGTTTCCTACTCTAAGCATGATATAAAAAGGGTTAAGTGTAATCAGAAATCCAATGTAACCACCTAAGCATTTTATTAACATAAAAAAATTTCCTTGTCTTTGGTTACCGGCCAAAGTAAGGATACTTTATTTAGAAAATGAAAACCTACGTGATGATCCAGAATGGGCGGGCTGGATGGAAATCATAGGCATGAATAATGTCGTCAAACTTCCTCCCAAACTAGTAAGTGCTTGCGCAGGCTGCTTCTATCCATGATTGGATAGGGTTTATGTACAAATCGGAATGATGAGGAAGATTGACTACACCATCATACTGATCATCAAGGCTTACCGGATCATAAATCACTATATAACCCCAAAGTGGCTCGAAATCATAAGGAAACTCTATATGTGAAGATTATAGTTGAGACTGATATTCTACTAATTGCATCACATCTGTCTTTTCACAACACTGCTTCTTAATGTCTTCATTATTGATACCTTTGTGTGGATCTACATGATATGACTCTGAATGATCATATAAGAGTTTTGAATGATGCTTTTCTATATCAAAATTTCCCAATGCCACAAGGTCCATCCTCTCTCCTTTAGATATGCCATAGATAGGAGAATCAACAAAACCATCAAAAGTTTCTGGTTCATTATCAACATCTTTGTCGGACATAAGGGACTCTTCGTCACTTGTATCATGCTCCAAGTTATACTTGTGCTCATTTTCATACTCATCTTCTTCAGAAAAAAGGTCACAAGGCAGTAAACCTTCCAGACTATCATCATTATATGGAGAACATGTAGGAGTCCCATCATGCACATTATGGTTTTCATCATAAGTTTCACTATAAGATTCTGCAATGGTTTCATCCTTAGGTTTGTACTATTTATCTAGTGACAAAGGGTAGGCCTGGCCTACCATGTATACATGATCAGGCTCACTTGAAGTTGTTTCCTGACTACTGACCTTGGTAAGTCCATGTTCCATGACTTGATTTGCAACATAACAAGTGCTTTCTTTGTGGAATTGTTCACAAGGTCTACACCATTGAAGTACTTCTTCTACCATGTTAGGTGATTCTAACTGGTTTGGACTCCTAGGCTCTTGCTGAGGGGATTTCTTCTAATACATCTGATTTTTCTTGGGCTGAAAGTTCCTAGGTCCATTATTCCTTTCCATTGTGATCAATCTATTCTGCATGTCATTCAATTGTGCAGTATGATTGGCCATCTGTTGGTTTTGACTAGTAACCAAGTTTGTTATCATGTCCACCACCTTTTCCATGGGATCTTTAGAAGTTCCCTTTGCTTATGATTCAACAGCTTTATCCTTGGTCTCTTTGTTGCAAGAAGTGTTTCCCCCAGTGTAAATTGGAATGTTGGACTTGCCGGAAGATTGCATATTCTTTTCTATTTTCTCGGTCAATTCCTGGGCATTTTTTCAATTCAATCAGTTCTTTATCTCTCAACTGGCACCTTAAGTCACCGGTGAAGGATTCAATGTAGGATATGAGGATAGAGGCATTTTTTGTCTTATGTCTCTAGGAAGGTCCGCAATCACATGTCTAAATTTAGTGTTAAATTCATCCATGGTTTCATTCTCCATCTTCTTTATGCTATAAAGGGTAGAAAGAAGATGTCTTGGTTCCTTCTTCTCTCCCCATTTCTTCCTAAAACCATATTGGAATTCACTGAGAGTTTTATATGAATCATCATCTAGGTCGAGGTACCATTCTTCAGCATCATCTTCTAAGGATAGAGAAAAGAACTTCATTTTGACATCGTCGTGGTCATCGGCAGCATCATTGCAATAATTGACTAGGTTCTTTTCAAACTTTTGAAGGTGAGACTTGGTAGTGATGGTATTATTTCCCTGAAATATGGGGAGATTCTTAAGAGCATCTTTTGGAATGGCATGGGGAGCACCTTCTATCTGAGAAAAGTCAAGGGGTTTGAAGAATTCTGTCCTTTCTTGAGATTGGTGAACATGACTCTCTACAAATATGTGATGGATATCTTAGAGGGATTGGTCTCCTAAATTTTCAAGGTTTCTACGAGAGGTCTACCTATTCAATCTTTCCCCAATAAACCTTTCAGGATCAGGGAGAGGATTGAATAATTGATGGTAGTTTCTTCAGGTAGAAATTCTTGAAGGGATGTTAGACAGTGGAGTCGCCAGATGGATCAAGTTTTAAATTTTTTGTTTTTTAAAGACAAGATCAATCAATTTTTTTTTATCTTTTTAGTTGTTTAGGAAAAAGTTAAGCTAAGTCATACCCGGGAATAAAAAGATTTATCCCCATCAATGGTGCCAAAAAGTGTTGCTACCTTTCACACACCTGGGGGGGGGCACGGCAGAAATATTCAAGGCACTCGGTGTGTTCTTGGGGGCAAGTCTCGAGTCAAGGCTGTCACCTTGTTCTTGACTCCTCCATTTAGGCTCAACCCCTAACGAAGCCAAGGGGGCATACCCTATTAAGTTATTAAGGAAAAATTATTTAATATGATGATGGTATTAAAGAGTAAGTTTTTTAGGAGTTTTGATTTAACAATTGTAAACAACAAATAACATGATGAGATAATCACAAGTAAGCACAAAATGACACCCAAACACATATAGATTGAAAGAAATAAACAGTTGACTAGTGCATTGAAAATGGAGTCAAAAAATAATTAAGAGTGCTTGCAACTGCTGGAATGAATGTTGTCCAATTGTATATTGGTACGTTTTAAATTAATGTGAAAAGATGAGTAAATTAACTTAGGCGAGGGGACTCCAGATATACCCAGGGGGTACTTCAGTATGTCCAAAAATAAACCTTCATGACTACCCGCAAGGAATATGTGGGCTGAATGGAGTCGCTGAGACTATTGTTCATAATGCACCCAAAGGTGTAATGGAGATCGACGCCTCGAGGTCACTTTTCAGGAGTTCCCACTTCCTTTGCGTATTTTGCCACCGTTTACGGTTTGATTGAGGCGTTGGATTTTTGCCTGATGGTGGTTAATTGGGAAAGATGAAGACTAATTAAACTAGTCACTCACATTCTTTTGATGCAGCTTGACTGATTAGATAGACCGTAGCCAAGTGCAAATCATACACACCAGAGTCTTGTCAATTTTAGTAAATTTTAAGGGCGTGTTCTTGTTAAAAAGAAGACCCTCCAGGAATCTCTTTCGGTCCAAGTGGACCTCAATCAAAAAATCAAGGAGGGGTTAATTTTACCGCTTGCACGTGAAAAGATAACAATGATAGTAGAATCAAAAATACACAACACCGGTTCTCTAATTAGTCCTACCACGCATCTCTTTCCCCTTTTGGGTCAATTGGGAAGTCGTGGGGTAAGTAGTATGATTACTTTGAATTCAAAATATGGAATAATGAAATTTTTTATCAAAGTATACAATCCTGCATAACAAGACTAAGCTAGAGCAAAAACAGGAAAAATTGCAAAAAAGTGAAACGGGCATGGATCCCCCCTAGGGGGATGGGGAGTGGGATCAAAAGAACCTACTTGAAAAGATTCTTTAATTATTATTGGTTACAGTATCAAAAAACTAAATTATGCACTTTGGTCCTTGTTATCTGGGATCCAAAGGCTTACAACAAGCTTGTAACAAGCTAAACTAAAATCACAGTGGTGGGAGAAGCCTCCAGGAAGCTCTGGTTCACCAAAGAGTCGAAAAACAGGCAGAGTCTCCTTCTCTTTTTTGTTAAACCTGCTAAAAAATAGTGAGCAATTAAAATCAAATGTGCCCAAAAACACTTTAAAAGTGTTTTGGGTCACCACACTAGTTACCGAAAAAAAAGTAAGTAAAAAATTGTTAAAAGTGGCTAATCTAGTTTTGCAAAAAGAAACCAAGGAAAGTAAGATTTCCTTGGGATCTTGGCTTGCTGTTTGGGAAGACAATGAGATATGTACTTTTCTTGCAGAATTTAAATCTTTCAAGAACGAAAAAATAAACTACCTTATGAGCAAGCTTTAGATCTATAATTTAGCTACTTGCAAAAAGGGAAATTTCTACACCTAGATCTATCTTTATGAAATTACAGATCTAAGCAACAAGACTCTTATGAACTAGATCTAACAATATATAATCAATTCTTAGAACTAGATCTGATCATAAGAGGAAGAAACAGGTAACCGAAAGATTGATTTTAATAGAAAGGAGGAAAATAAGTGGAAAGGCCCATTGTTGGATGGATCTACAATGGAAACTTGCTAGTGGAATACAGATGGGAAATGCCTACGCAAAAATGTTGGACATGTAGTGGATTCAAACTAGATCCACGACTCGTCCAATCCTTTCTACTTGAAAGCTAAATACACAATCCTACACGAAACCTCATGAGATCTGGATATATATATGGAAAAGAGACAAGAATTACATGCAAATAAACGTTTTAAACATGTATAATATAGATCTTCAAACATATATGCTATGAGATACAGAAAAACAAGTAACCTTACTTGCCCAACTATACTCCTATTGATTTAGTTGAATCGTTCAAGCCAGACAAGGTTCAGATGCAGAAATTGAGAGAAAAACTGACAACATCAATAGCCACAAGACAATGCTTAATCCACACACATGAGAGAATTACACCATTTGGCCTCCAAAGCCTCTTTATTCCAATAATCAAAAGATTACAACAGTATTACAATAGAAATCCCTTCAATCCAACTCTAACTATCTTAGAAGAGGAAAAATGAGCTTTATTTATAGCAAAAACAGGAAATCTATCCCAGGGGGGCGCAATTCCCAAGGAGAGAGAGATTGCAGCTGCATGTGGAGTTAATCTGGGCTTGATCTGTGTCTAACTAAGCCTGGTCTAAGTATCATTGAGTGCAACTGTCAATCAGAGAGCTGATCTGACTGACACCTCAACCTGCTAACTTAAGCATCCACCAAAACTCATCCAGATGAGCCCACAAATGTGGAGGAGAGAGAGAGAGGGCACAATTCCCAAGATTGCATGCAATAATGTACTCTCTGTTTAGCCCAGATCAGCTCCTTTTGTCAAGGAATGCTTAGATCCAGTCAATCCCAAGCCGATGAGTATGATTTCAGTTAAATCAGAGCAAATCCCAATGATTTAGGATTTGGGGTTTTCTCCATTATTTAATTAATTTATTAATTAAAATAATCAACATTTTATTTTTAGGGATTTTTGACCTGAGTGATGGACAAATCACTCAAAACTTAGAAAAAGTGGGTTTATGGGTGTACATGGTGCTCTTATCTTGAAAATGAGCACCCTCATGACTGAAACTGATGTCTGAGCCCACTTCTATTACAAAACCAATTTTTCCAATTAGACTATTAAAAAATAGCCTAAGTTTTGTGGAAAAATTTAAAATTAAAAAAAAAAAATTAAAAAAAATTAAAACCTAGGGGGGCTTAGACATGTTCATATGACTTGACCATAATGCCTAGCATGTTTATACATTGACACATAGACTCTAATAATCTCAATAGGCCTAAATGCCAAGCTGACCACCCCAACTTTGGAGGTATTGAGTGAAAAACTAAGAAATTATCAGTCATTTATTCAGCAACCAATAACAACCAAGGGAAAAAACACATTGAGCCGTTCGGATTGACAAATAAAGTCTAAGAGACCGAGTCTTTACAAACACTATCATGCTAGAACATTTTATTACAACTCCCCTACGGGGTATGAACATGTGATATAGTACAACAAGCACTTCTGAAGGTCTTCTGAAGTCCAAACAAATCATCTTTGTCCAGTTCGCTAGGCTCACTTGATAAAAAACTACTAAGTACAACTTAGGTGGTAACAATGTAATTATCATCATTATCATAGTGTAATGTAAAATTGTAATTTGAAGGCTATGAAAATGTTCATATACATGAATATGAAATTAAATCAATATCAAAATTGTAATGTAATGTATAGATGTAATTATTGTAATGTAATGTAATAATGTAATGATTGTAATTTAATGTAATTTAATGTAATTGTAAAATTGTAATTGTAATTGTAATGTGATCTTGTAAGTGTAATTGTAATGTAATTATCATCATTATCATAGAGTAATGTAAAATTGTAATTTGAACACTATGAAAATCTTCATATATATGAATATGAAATTAAAATTGAACATTAAAATCGATGATGACGAGTGCAATCAACTCCCATTGAGAACAATCTTTGTAATTTTTTACATAAAAATTATATATATGTGAGTCTATATTATGCAATATGAAATTATATGAATATGTAAATTTACTAATTTATACAATTTAATTACAATTATAAATACATATATATTCATACATGCACATACAATGTACATATACCTTTATGAATTAATTACAAAATTATAATAAATTCTAAACTTGATTTAACACATGTACATGTATATATATATAAATTATGAACTAGAGTTCACTATGAAATCAAATATATGAATATGCAATTTATAAAATTATATGAATATGAAATTATACAATTTTCATACAATTATGAATACATATATATGAATTCAAACATGTACATACAATATATATAAGTTTATGAATTATTTACAAAATTACAATTACAAAAGTATATTTACATTCTAAACAATTTAACACACACACACACACACACACACACACACACACATATTATGAACTAGAACACTATGAAATTAAATATATTATGTAATATGAAATTATAGGAAAATATGAATGAAATTATATGAACTATATCACTAGGAAAAGAAAAATTATAGTTATGAATATGAAATTGCATAAGTTTTAAATTAAATACCAAGTATGTTAGCAATGGCATTTGATTCTCCCATCATAGCTTGATTTGCAACTTCTTCTCCTCTCAAGATTGCTCTTTTTTTCCTCTTTCTTTCTCTATCTTTCTCTCTTATTTCTTCGGTGTTGATTTGATTCCTACTAGATATTTTACTTCGACGCTTTTTGCTTCCCATTGTGATAAAAATCAACAATCAAAATTTACACCTACAACAATATGTAAACACAATACGCAATACACAATGCTAAATTTGCGTTAAAACACAAGCATTGTTTCAAATTGGTTAGCCAATTGTGAATGATAAAATTAGTAAGATGTTTATGTCTTATGTTTATATAGATTTTATTTAGGAATTCGGGTGGGAAATGGTGTTAGGAAGTTAGTTGAAATGACATTAATGCCATCAATGCTTTTAACTTCATTCCCGACCACTTTTGTAAGATTTTTTAACAAAGACTAGACCTCGATCGAGGTATTCGCTTGATAAACCTATTTATACTTTTCTCGATCGAGATTTGGTTAAAACCTCGATTGAGGTATTTAAAATTTTGATCGAGATCCCGAGCTCGATCGAGGGCCTAAAAAACAGAAATTCAGTCATCTTACAGGAAAATAAATGTTTCTCGGTGTCTTCTAAGGGTGTAAACGATGCCATTCATGGTGCAGAACTGAGCGAAGTTCATATCGATAGATTCATCACCGAATCCTCTATCCATTGAGGTATCATGCATGCGTTTTGACATTCATATGGTTTTTTTTTATAAATTAGTTCTAAAACTTACACTTAGAAAACCTGACAACAACTTCAAAGCAGCTCAAAGAAAAATCCGCAAGGTAAAAAATACACATCCAAAAATTTTGGAAAAATACACAGCCCACACATCGACACGTTGTCTTCAAAAGGGTATTTTTGGTTTTTCAATTTTTTAAAACAGTGAAAAAAAATATGGGATGGACACACATGTGTATAAAATGATGTTGGAATCAGATGTGGTCACTTTCAAAAAATAATAAATAATTATATATTGGGAAATAAACTAACAAAAAAATATGCAGACCACAATACATTTTGTGTAGATCATGGTTGTATATATATATTTTTAAATTATTAATGTAAGATTAAATTATTGGGGATGGACACGAGCCACTTATTAACTTCTTCAAATTTTAAAGGTCACACAGTTCATTAAATGCAAAATTTCACACATTAAATGACATCAGAATATTTTAGAAAAAATATCGTTGGGAAGGAAACATAATATTCTATAATTTTTTTTTTTACTGCAACTCGAAATTCACATGGCATATATGCGTTTCGAGGGATTCTATCTAGCACATGAGTAAAAAATCAGGTTTTCATCGCCAAATTTGGCCAAAAAGTGTTACCCACCTTCATGGAATCACCCATTATATCAACCAACTTCATGATTCTTAGGGATTGGTTGTCATATGGTATTTTACCTTGTACACTTTTAAAATCATAAATTATATACTTTGTTTTGATCCCATGCTATGAAGTTGTATGTTGGTTATTACCATGTTATGTAGTGGCAAGGCTCGAATATTTAGCACAATGTTGATATAGGTAGTACCATGCATTTTATACAGTACGAGGTCATGATCATGAGTGTCTATTGAGCATAAAGTGTGCAGGTTCACTTTGGAAGATAAGTACATAACTTGTATTTATATTCGAATGGCATGTGCCTAAATGGGTTATAACTTATATGCTTATCCAATGAAACTCACAATCGATACAAATGATAATTGGCAGGTTAGGTTGTAATTTGAGAAGAGTACTCAAAGTATAATTGTAATTCTATTCTTACCTTGATTTGATACATCATAAATATAAAGATATTAATTTATTTCACTTGACCTTGCAAATAACTTAGGTTTGATTTTGTTAAGTTGTTATATTTCTGGTGAACACAAGCCAATTATAAAGTTTCTTTTTCCTCATTTAAAAAAGATATCATAGGTAAGTAGTGGCTATGAAGCCGCTCTTTCTTTTACTACTGCCCCCTACATTTACGCACTTTCATAAAGGTGTTCAATCAATACCCACCTTCAACACTTTTCAATTCCATTTATACAACATTTAAGCTGCCCTTAAATGATTATTTCTTCGTGGTGTGGGCTACCCAGGGTCTCTTATGGGTGCCCAATAAACTTACAACTACTTTCAAATAACCAATATCTAATATATAATGCTTTGCGTGTATCTCGTTGCTCTTATATTCCCTTCATAAATTGAATTTCATGGTTTTATTGATAGCTTGGATTTTCCAGCTTTTTTACATCTTGTTGATTTTTACCTATATTACCTATTAAGGGATAGTAAATTATGTCATATTAGCACCCATACGTGTCATGTTGTACATCAATTCCCCAAATTCCAACTTTCTCTTTAACTCCAATAATTTATTAGGATTGACTATACATAGGAAAAATAAAAAACAAGAATTGTTCCACATGAATCTATGCAGAGGGATGTATGTATCTATTTTCCATGCTAATGAGTTGTTCCACTTTTAATTGATGGAGAAAACTCTATTGGAAACAACAATTATGAACAAATTGTACAATTAAACTCTCAAATTGAAACTAAACATATAACAATTCAAAACAACAATAAATCCACTATCAAATATCTGCAAGATAATTTATTTTTGTTTTAAGCTCATTAAACGGATTGTATAAATTCTTAATGACTAAAATTAAGAATTCTAAGGATTAACAATAATCCATTTGGTTAATCTTTTGTGCTTATTCAAGACGGGTATGGGATGAGATGGACAATATGATAGGGGTTAGAGGATTCGACGAGGAGACAATAACATGATGTTTCAAAACCTATCAAATGAAGCTAGAATTTAAAGAATTTAAATCCCTTTTCCTTGGTGGTAGCCTTGTCATGCAACTTACTTCTTCCAACCTACCTTTATTGCGATGTCGAAATTCATTAATAAGGTTGGTGTGACTAAAGAGATTGGCATAGTTTCTCTCATTTCCATTTCATGGTATAATGGAAAAGTTGTGTCAATCTTGCATATTTTTTTGTGCCCTTTTATCACTAAGTGGAATCTAAAACCATTGGGTGGACTACTTCATTTCTCCAATTCAAAGAGAAGAGTGGACATCTTCTCAATTTTACATTGCTTGAAGTATCCAACATTTAATAAGTCGTACTTATTAATGTTTTAAACAAAGCCATTATTTGACAAATTTTTGGGAAATCCTCTGCATCTTCCAAATAGACTTCCTTACAGAGAATGTGTATGCATGTAGAGTAAGTGTAAGAGTTGGAATAATACTTTTTCTCTCAATAACATTCAAAAAGATGAAAGTTTCTACCTAGGGGACTTCATTGCAAAGTATATTCATTATTGAATTATATGTCACATCACTAGGCATAGTGCCTTTTAATTCTATTTCCTTGCGCAGCTCTGAAGCTTCATCCAACCAATCTTCTTTATATCTCATCAATTACTATTGTGTAAAAAAATCATTCACCACAATTCCTTTCTTCATATATTCCCTTAAAAGCTCATATGATTCTTTCACCCTCCCTATTTATGTTTCCCCTTTCATATTTTGAAATTATATTTTGAAATTATGATTCTACATAAAGTATTGGCATTAGTGACTACGACTTTCTCTAGAATTATTTGAAAAATATTGTTAGCCTCTTCCAAACTACCTTTTCTTGCGAAGATAATTTAAAGGAACTTTGAAGACTTGGCAAGAGGTACCTATAATGTATTCTAAAGTGCATCCTTAAATCCATATCTATCCTTCCCACTCTCTGAATCCCACAAATGATAGTATCATACATAAAAAAAATAGTTGTGATAACTCTCTCTTCCTTTCTATAATGTAAATTCCTAGAAAAATACACATCTTTCCCAAACAAATTTTGAATTTGTAAATTGTAAGTTCTAAAATTAGAGCAAACATTTTCCAAAGATTTTCACAAGTTCTTTAACCTCCTACTTTCTGCCATTTCTAGAGTTCCCCAAAAGATTTCATGTATTTACTCATATGGGATAATGCCTTTCCTTTTTCTTATTGTAGAAATTCATAATAGTATCAAATTCACCTTCCTGGCAAACTTTATCGATAACATTAACATAGAGATCGTTGTTTTGTATTTTTCACAACTATAATGTTATCAAAAAGTTTATGGGCCATAACATCTTGGCTATACTTATCTCATCCTTCCATAAAGTTTTTTTTTATGTTACATGATTTATACTTTTGTTATTTATTATCTTTTATATTCCTTTATATGGAATTTCTTTGCTATATTCTCGTCCTCCAAAAAGTTGGTTACTTTATCCCATGGAAATAGTTGGAAATATATGTAATTAAAACATTCAACTATCGAGACATCAATTGGCTTCACAATTCATAGGGATTGGTTTTCATATGGTATTTTACCTTGTCCACTTTTAAAATCATAAATTATATACTTTGTTTTGGGTCCATGCCATGAAGGGGTACGTTGGTGATGACCATGTTATGTAGTGTCAAGGCTCGGATATTTAGCACAATGTTGATATATGCAATACCATGAATTTTATATAGTAAGAGGTCATGATCATGACTGTCTATTGAGCATAAAATGCATAGGTTCACTTTGGAAGATAGGTACATAACTTGTATCTATATTCGAATGGCATGTGTCTGAATGGTTATAACTTATAAGTTTACCCAATGAAACTCACAATCCATACAAATGATAATTGGTAGCTTAGGTTGTACTCTGAGAAGAGTATTCACAACAAAATTATAATACTTTTCTTACCTTGATTTGACACATCATAAATACAAAGATATTAATTTATTTCACTTGACCCTGCAAATATATTAGGATTGAGTTTATTAAGTTGTTATATTTATGGTCATCACAAGCCAATTATAAAGTTTATTTTTCCTCATTTAAAGATGTTGATGTTCAACAAGTATTTGATTGTTACATTTGTGCTCTAACTTTTGGTCAAATAGAAATGTTTGTGGGAAAATATGCCAATCATTATCAGTTTTATTTATAATAAATAAATATTTTCCGTTTCTCTTTTGAATAGTTATTTAGCATGTCATATATTCATGATTAAGTTTTGAATATGTTTTTAGCATGTCATATATTCACTATTGAGCTATGTGGTAAAACATCTTTTGACTTCTTTCTCTTGAGCAGTTTTAAAAATGATTTTTTTTTATGTGTTTAACCCTATGGATCCTTTAAGGGTTTTAAAATATATTTTAATTAAAACAATCTAAAGTTAGTAAGATTTTTTATTTTTAAATACATAAAATTATTTTGGATATTTTGTCATATTTTGTATATTTGCCTTGTATCTTTTAGATGTTTAAAAAAAATAGTAAAGGTTCATGTTTTTTCATGTGTATGTTTGGAGATTGTCACTTACCAATTTAAAGGTTTAAGCATGTCATTGAAGTGTCAACTAGTTTATGGGTTTACAGAATGACCGTAAAGTGTCTTGTTAATAATTCAATCCTAAAATCAAGAGAAGCTGTATAAATATTATGTGCAAATATGGGTAAGCAGAGCAACTGTATTGACCTTCAAAAATGTAAAATCGTAGATTTTTTTTACTTTGTTTTTAATAATACTTTTATTGAAAGAATCAATACAATATGTGACTTATACAATTGGTTTTGTTTCACTCATCAATGGATAACACAGAACATATATTTGAGGTAGAGGAAGAGTAACTTAATATCACGATTGGATTTGGAATTGCACATGAAAAATAGGTTAATATTAACAAATTTATATGAACTTAATTTGTTCGTTGGTAGTGGAAATTTAAAATGGAGAAAATATGGCTAAAGGCCTACATAATATTTCTACAAAAATTATAACTAAATCTTCAAGGTAATGATTTTGATACAAACAAAATTTCAAACAAGATTAATAGATCCTTTATACCTTGCAACTAAAATCATTATTTTAGTTACAATTTTAGGTCTATAGGATGTTTAAAATTATGCCCATGCACTTTTTTCATTTTTCTTTTTATCTTTCTAACTATTTCACCCTCCATCATCAACTTATCGATGTATTGTTGCACCTTCTTGGGGCAATTGCTAGTTATGTTGTTTTGCATACATCCTTGCAGGTTGTTTTTAGAACCATTGATTCAAGGTCTTTTTAGTTGTTCTAAAAAAGAGTAGACATATTTGTTACTAAAAAATTTCTCTATATGCTTGTAAAATCCTTTTTACTTGATAATTATGTTGGTTTGCATACATCTTTGTAAGGTTGTTTTTAGAACCACTATTTTGATGTCTTTTTAGTTGTTCAAGAAAAAATAAACATATTTGTGGTTTGAAATGATTAATCTTTTAGCATTTTGGAAACGCATCAAAAAGATCTTAGACTTCCCTTCAATATATAAAAAGATTTACCATCCTCAACTAGACGATAATGGTTTACCCTTCTCAAAAGGATGGCATCCCTAATATACATTTAGGACCACTAACACTACATTGCACACATCAAGGAATATCACATCCACCTCTAGCTCATTAATAAAGTTTTCACTAATAAGAAAATCTAAAATTAATACATTAAGTCTACATTCTTTATTCTTTATTCAACCATCCCAAGGGATATACATGAGCATGATCATGCACCTCTAACTTACATACCAAGTACTTTGCAATGTTTCAACCATCCCAAAGGGATATACATGAGCATGATGACGCACTTGTAACTTACATACCAAATCCTTTGCAATTTTTCAAAGAGTATCACATCCACCTCTAGCTAATTAATAAAGTTTTCACTAACAGAAAATCTAAAGGGATATACATGAGCATGATCATGCACCTCTAACTTACATACCAAGTACTTTGCAATGTTTCAACCATCCCAAAGGGATATACATGAGCATGATCATGCACTTGTAACTTACATACCAAGTACTTTGCAATTTTTCAAAGAGTATCACATCCACCTCTAGCTAATTAATAAAGTTTTCACTAATAGAAAATCTAAAAATAATACATTAAGTCTACATTCTTTATGCATCCATCCATATTCTTTATTCATCCATCCTAAGGGATATACATGAGCATGATCATGCACCTCTAACTTACATAGCCTCTAGAATAAAGTCAAATAAAGCATCTACCTTGTTCTTTCTTATTTGAATTTTAATATGGAATAGTGTCATCATCTCCTCTCCTCGTTATGATAGGGGCTAATTTAGGTTCACCTCATTTTGCACTATTGCTCAACCAGTTTTCATAATTCTCATTTGAGATGGAATTTTTGCAGTATTGTGCAACCAATTTTCAATGATTTCCATCTCAAATGAAGATAAGAAAATTGATTTAAGATGATTTGTATCTCTTTTTTGCTTTCATGTTTATAAGAGTCTTCTTTATGCAATACCCTTTGATTATGGTTTGTTGGATTCAACTTTAAATGTAACATTTTTTATTAAAATTTATTAGTGTGAACACAAATGGTGCAGTAGTCGCAATGGTCAATAGGGTCCTTGCGTATGTGCAAAACTTGGATATATATTACTATGATGAGAACTTTAAGCATTGTTACTTTAAAAGTATTGTTTTTAATTTAAAAGTATGGTCAGCAATATATTCATTTAAGCAATTTATAGTCAAAATAGGCTCCCAAAAAATAAGTATCACAAATTAAGATTTAAACTTGAGTGGAGAGAATAACAATATTCATCCCAAGTACCCATATAGACTCAATCGACTTATAAATATATGATTATATATATGGAATTGAATTGAATTTATATGAATTGAATATATGTGAAATTGAATGGATGTATTGTTGGCCCTGTGCGATCTTTTGTACAGGATTATCTCTATGATTATTGTTGAGCGCTTAAAACCAGTTTTGCAAAAGTTCATATCAGATGAACAATTTGGGTTTCTCCCGAATCGACAGATCCTGGATGCAGTGGGGATTGTCCAGGAGGATCTACATTCGGTCAAGTCAAAGAAATTATCTGCGCTTATTCTAAAATTGGACCTGGAGAAAGTCTATGACAAGGTGAGCTGGTCTTTCCTTCGGTTGATATTATTACAAGTGGGATTACCCTTTGATGTTGTTAAGTGGATCACGTTTTTGTGTGACCTCTGCTAGTTTCTTCGTGTGAATCAAAGGATCACCTACCAACTTTTTTAAGGGATCCCTGGTATTCGACGGGGCTTCCCATTGTCATCTTACCATTTTATGCTGATTATTGAAGGTTTTTAGCAGGTTAATTTCCCAGGATAAGGAGAACAACTTGATCAAGGGTATCAAAGTAACTTGTTCTATATATTTGACTCACATATTTTTCATGGATGACGTGTTAATCTTCGGTGATGGTAGTGTCGAGGAATGGGATCATATCAAAGCATTGATTGATCTATTTTGTGGGGTGTCGGGGATGACTATTAGTGCACATAAGTCGAATTCAATCAGTCATTACGTGCAAAAAGTCTGTGGAGAGGCCTCACGAACAATGGCTTGTGGGGGCAATTTATCAAATATAAATACTTGCGGAGACTACCACTGGATCAATGCTTCTGAGAAGCAAAATTTCAGACTTATAACACATTGGTTATTTGGCGTAGTCTGATGCTTACGCTTCCCCTTATTTTCTGCGACCTTTGTTGGCAAGTTGGCAGAGGGAGTAGCGTTTGTATCGGTCTTGATCCGATCATGGTTATTCAACGGTTCACACTGTCTAGGACACTCGTTGTGCAACTACATTAAAGGAATTTGATAGTTTCGAAACAGGTCCCAGTGACATTGGTACAGGATTGAATCTGATGTGGCTGACATTGGAAAAATGGCAAGAGCTATCAAATCCATTGAGCTGCAGTAGGCTTGATGACCGTTGGATCTCGGGTAGCTCAAGATCCAACAATCATCTAGCTTGCTGTAGCCACATTAAATTCTCTGCAGCTCAATAGATAGCTATTTCCCGAAAAAACTGAGTTTAAAGGATGACTTGACAATGGAATGAGACTCTTACACAAATAATCTATACGAAGCACGTATTGTTCTTTTTGAGGAGTGTGATCGAATGGTATGGGTGGTTAACAAACACTCAGGAATGGTTACTGCCAAACTTGCTTATCTATAAATGTTCAAGCATTTGTGGGTGCAAGTTGACCAGGGGTTAAATTTGACGGGCACCCTTACCCGTCAAGCAACTTTTATGTGACAGGTTTCTTTTGAAACTACCCTTCCTATGACGTTTAATATTTATGTTTACCCGTCAAAAAAATGACATTCATTATTTATTTTTACCCGTCAAAAAATAAGTAAGCGACCGATCACCCCTATTGAAAAGTACCAATGGCGTTCATGCACAAAAATGAGTCAACTCTGAGTGACTCGGCCTAGACATGCAACACTATAGGTAATACAAAAGAGGGACTCTGCTGAGATAACTTTGAAGAAAATTCATGGAAAAACAGAAAGCCCAGACAGAATTATTTC